>JAWZYU010001381.1:5000-30051 GCA_038380435.1 Ryuthela nishihirai
ATAGGAAGAAAAACGAGTCGCATGTAACGTATTATAACTGTCCTAACAACGACCGTGAAATGCGTTCAATAAGAATGAACCTGTCAAATTTTTTCTCGAAATAGATAATATACTAACTAGGTCAGGACCTACGGCAGGAAGAATTTCACTCTTTTTTAATGTAAAATGATGAAATCGAGGTTTACTATAAATTTCTCCAAAACATACGTCATTTCCTCTACCGAAATCTATCCTACCGAATTTTCATGTTTATGACAATCGACGTTTCAAGTCCTAAAACTTATTAAATAAGCAGATACAATGCAGAAATTGACTATTACAAGACTCATCGAAACTGGAATATTCAACGATATTAACTTAGGAACTATGCATTTAACGAAAATATAACTCTGAATATTATTTAAAGAGCTTGAATAATAATCGCATAACGAAAACTTTCCCTGCCTAGAGTCGTTAAAATAAAAAAGATCCAACGTATACCGTGTATTTCCATAAATAAGCAAACTGAAATATATCTTAATAAATTGGAGAAAACACACAGGTGACGTCAGCAACGCGGTTTCGGTTACTTCCCAGCATAATTTCTATAATGTGAAGAGGAAAAGCATTTTCAGTGTCTCCTGAAAGCCATACAACAAAACTATGTTGTGAAATCACACTTTATTATTCAGTTCAATACATTTTCCAAACATATTTTCTCCTGAGGTCACTCACAATACCTGTCTGATGGACGAAATAAAAGGTGACATTGGCATAATACCTAAGTAGCAAAATATCTTATTCGATATCATTTCATTAGATATCTCTCACACCTGTACGACCTACGTGTAATATCGAATATAAAAACGTTGGTTGCCGTAATATATAAATCACGAACGCTGGAATATTTAACACGCAAAAAACAAAATATTAAACGCAAAGTTGACATGAAACTTCAAATCACGTTGAGATTTCAGTTTTACTCTTCATAAAATAATTAGTGTAATTATCCTATCGTTCTTAACCCTAAAAACGCAAATAACGTAGTTCATTTCCATAGCTACAATTAATGGGAATCCTATTTCGTGTCAACACAAATATTTCGTAGTCAATTCCTATTTATAGAAAGATAATGGCAACTGTTTATTTCATCTCTCAATAAATAAGTTTTACCCCACCATTCACTCTAGAACGAAATATTTATTTTAAACACTGCAAACGTTCGGCTAAAACCCTTTAGGTGCGATGCCAACCCATTCCTACTTTTCTATCTTATTACACCACGATACACGTGCACATAAGTGTTAATTTTCCTTTCTGGGCCAAAAGAATAATATTAATCTTGAGGATTACTCGCAAAAACCAAATTTTTTGCCGAAAATGACTTTTCAGAAACCGGAATTTCCAAAGCTTTAACGGTTGGTAAACGTACGTAAAGCCCTTCCACATCGCAGTACAACACTAAAATCTCACCCAAAATATATAAAAC
Source organism: Ryuthela nishihirai (assembly GCA_038380435.1). Taxonomy (NCBI): domain Eukaryota; kingdom Metazoa; phylum Arthropoda; class Arachnida; order Araneae; family Heptathelidae; genus Ryuthela; species Ryuthela nishihirai. The sequence goes on from JAWZYU010001381.1 coordinate 6,469, forward strand.
AAAAGAATCCTTACTTCCTCCATGTATCGTACGAGGATGAGAAAAAAAAAAACCAGTGGAACAACTCAAAAAAGCTTGCAATGCGAAACTCAAAGTATGCAACTTCCAACATTTACTACGGCTTCACAATGTTTCGTCTATACTTCTCCGAAACTTTATTATAACCATTTTTCTTCTCTGTAGAAAAATAAAAATGCATTTTACGTATCAGAGATGATCGAAACATAATATAAAAATATACCTTAAATAGGAACATTGTTACGATTAAGAAAAGCATTTTTAAAACTTCAACGTGCCTGTAATATATTATGCAAAATCTACTGCCAACACAACGAAACAGTACTCCTGATGTCATCTCCGTGTTTTTGCTACTTTATTATTAAACCCGTATTCACAGGCAGCACTAATTTTAGGAGTTCACTTATTTCTCATGCCGCCATTTGTCTTTGTCACCACTCCTTTTTGACTTGCACTTTGAAACGCGATAAGTAACGTTATTTCCCGCCGTCCGTTGCCGAGTGCTTAGCACGATTGCCTACTGATGAACTTCGAGCATACAGTTCTGCGTGAAAATTTAATAAAACAAGTCTAGAAATAAAGACGATTACGCAAACAGGAATGCATTTCCACTGCTTAATAACCACCCACCAATACTTATTTTTGCTTTCCCTCAGTCCGATCGTGTTGCCAACCATTTCATAATATACTACAAGAATCTGTGCGTTTCAGTGTGCTGTTCGAGACTGTTGTTTGTTCTTAGCAGTGTAATATCCGTTATAATTCCATTCCCTTTCTATCCTCTTAGCATAGGCCGCTAGTGTAGCCTCGGAGAACGACGGTACACGTGTTCTGCCTACTCAGAAAGCTGCGCACTGCATCTCAGTTCCAATATGTCCGAAAATTTAATCCCAGTACAATTCAATACAATCGCATTCGTTTGACGTACTAAAAGATTCCCATTCAGCATTTAAATGTCACTGAACCCCCTTTCATTCGACTAGCATACTATATCTAATTATTCCAAAAAAAAAAAACGATTTTGTTATGCAACGTATATAATTTTTTACTTATGCAATCACTTTTCTTTTTAAACACAGTTATTTAACCCCACTTCAGATTAGTCCGCAAATAACATTCTAAATGCAACCTTTGCAGCATCTTTTTCATAAAATGGAGTTTACTATGATATCCAATGTAGTAAGGGTTTAATAAGGACAACAAACTATTCAACTTCTTTATATTCCCTGCTACTGAAGAATAAACTAAGGCTTCATATTTTAAACACCTACCAAAACGGGAGAAAAATGTTACATTCCATTACAAAAACATATCACGTTATATACCTCGCTATTTTTTTCAGGTCGAGGGAGTTTTCCGTTCCTCATTTGGCGTAACTTCTCTAAATAAAATCTCCCGACGAAAAATTTCAAAATGTAAATTCTTGCAAAATAAATGTAGAAAACGACATTTTAAATAAACTTAATTACGTAACACAAATTTAAATTTTGTAACGTAGCAATTAAAAAACGTGCTGCCTTGAATAGAATCAATTAAATAATATCATTATTTTACCAAACTTTTCTAAAGCTGAAAGCTCGTCACATTCTTCCATTAAATGCATATTTTAGAAGTTATAGAGGTTCGAACTTACGCTTAATTTACGCTTCAAGCTCACAAGTTGCACAACACGGAAGATTATTGTTAAATATTCCAGCTTCCGCAAATATTTCAATACTAAAAAAAATATATTTTGAAATTTCCATATTTAAACACATTTCATTATGATCTTAAATTTATTTTCAGTCATATTTTTCAAATATATCTATGTTTTATAAATTATACATCTTCCAACTTACGTTCTCACCGGCATAAAATGAAAGATTATAGTTCAATATTCCACCTTCCGCAACTATTCAAATACTAAAACTACACTGTTAAATAACGATATTTATATAGATTTTAATTGACCTCCAGTCACATTTTTCCATTAAGTGCATGTTTTAGAAGTTATACAGTTTCCACTTTCTCTCTGCCATACTACGGAATATTATTGTTAAATATTTCAGTTTCTGCAGCTTTTTAAATACTAAACGAATATCGTTCAAAAATGATAAATTAAAAAGATTTCATTCTGATCTTTAATTTATCTTCAGTCACATTTTTCCATTAAATGCATATTTTACAAGTTATAAACCTTCCAAGTTACGTTTTCTTACATAACGTGGAAGATTCGCAAATATTCCACCTACCGCAACTACTTAAAATACTAGAACAATATAGTCTAAAAAACGATATTTAAAAAGATTTCACTGGGGTCTATAATTTGCGTTTTTCCATTAAATGCATTTTTTAAGAATTCGACCAAACTTATCTGCAGAAATGACTACTAAGTGTTGTTTCGAAGACTCCCAGAAAGTTCTTAATAACACAAATAACCAGTGAAATCTATTTCAGTTCAAAACGTAAGTTCTATATTCACTAGTAACTATTACAATGCATCGAAAACAATTTCTTCTCATCATACGATGAGACTTTTAAAAAAATAATTAACCTTTCACGATGAAAGAGAATCGAATAAAACAGCTTCTATCCTAAAGAATCGATGACACAACAGTGCTTTTCGAATGGTCAAACCGGATACGCCTTTCGTGTCGTAATTTTCATTTCCGTCACGAATTAGTTTTAGCTTTAACAACTTTCGTATAAACCGAACTTTCTAAAAACGACACACATCGGAAGATTACTCCGATATCCGGAATAAATCTGCTAATCATATTTTGATTCAAAATTTTACAATAAAGAAGGTGTGTATATATATATATGTTTTATTTTATTCCCATTCTTATAACTATATCTTTCTGTATCTATACATGGGGTATGCCAGTAACATACACATCTCCAGCAGGTACGTAAGGCATAAAAGGTTTTGAGAACCACTGCTCTATTATATATATAAAGTTCAAGGAGCCAATAGTAGAAGACAAAAAAATACCAAAATGTCGCAAAATCTTAAAAATGTTAGAATAAAAACTGATAAAAACCACAAGAAAATAGTGTAGAAATTCTGTATATATCCTACCCGTGCAGGTTAAATAAAACGTTGGATGGGAGGTTACCATCTGTCTCATAACAGCTCTTCCATTCGATCACCTTCCCGCAACCTAAACTGATCCCTCTGGTTCTTTATGACGTCGCCATTTACACCCTTGTGTGCAAATAACTACCGTTCAGAGATAACCCAACCAAACGCATATCTTCTATATGGCGTATTAAAGTAATTAAAGGTGTCACCACCCTCACAGACCTTCGACTATTGCGGAGAAACATCGCTGTTGCAAGCAGCTGCTTGAGGGGGTGTTATTTTTATTCCTTTATTATATTTAGGAAGATATTTTCACTCTTTTCCCTAACACGTTAAGCCTCTTTGGATTAGGAAATAAAATAATCATTAGAGGTTAAATGTTTAGGGTATGAAATGACTCCTCGGCGAAGCACTTAATCCCTGTGTAGTCTGTAAAACAGAAATTCGTTAAAATTATGTTGCTGTTATGGATAATTTTATATCCAAGCCTATCGGTGTCCAGTACAGACCGTGGGAAGGCCGAGATAAACTTTTGTTTGGCGGAGATAAATCTCAACGCTGAGGATTCTTTATGAGTTACGTACTTAAATAGAAATGAAAACGGAAACATATTTATCGCTTTCCCCAATAAAAGGCAACTTATTCCATTCTCCCTTCCTTTAAACTTGTTCCTCTTAGGGTTTCAGACTAAATAAACAGATATCGCTGCTATTAAACATCTCAACTTGCGTTACTAATTAAATACTGCATCAGTTGAAGTAGTAAAATAAAATACTGTTTCTAATGTCTGTTAATTATCAAACGTAATTTGAGGTCCAAAGTCCAAATAAGTTGAACTGTAACAAAAAAAAAATTCACATATCCCCTCACCCAAAAAACTGTCCTAAATTTATATTCCAACATACTATATGTGGTAATATTCAAATAGTGTTCATTAAAGTTTTGAAACATGAATGCATAAATATAACTTATGTACTTAATTAAATTCACACATACAATTATTGCTAAATGAAATAAATTCCTCTAGGTGGCGTTAATTTTGTTTCTAATGAAATATCTGCTTCTTCCCGCCTTCCCCAACGGTTGTTCGTGTTCCTCTTCTACGATTGGTCAAATATGTTACAATGGCACGTGCACCTAGATAGCTTCACACGTGGCGCCCTTAGTTACGATAGCAACCATATATTCGCTTTCACTTCGGTGTCAAATTTTACTCTCAATTCATTTCTACTTTTCCATAATATATTTTATTACGTATATTTAGAATAAAGTTCATACACCACGTAAATTTTACCTACACAAGAATCGAACTACAGTTAGCAACGATTAATAGTAATATTATAATATTTCAGAAACGTTAATATTTAAAATATACGAATGCAATTTAATATCAAAGCCGAAAATTACATACAATTCCACTATAACGTTTCAGCTTAAATAACTGGGATTGATTAATTTAATTATCAAACTTCACTGGTTTTATTAACAATCTGACACCGTGGAGACAGGGGTGGAGTGGGCCAGTCGGTAGCGCGCCAGGCTCGTAATCTGTAGTTCCCAGGTTCGAGTCCCAGCTGGTTCAGCGTTCACATTTTTCTCCGCAAAATTCCCCGCCCTGCCCACGGTCAGTAGGGGACACCGATGGGCTTTGAAAGGCCGCCGTCCGTCGAATAGGACGTTAAGCCGTGGCCCCGTGTGCGGCAGAGCCATACCCTGTGCACGTTAAAAAACACGCTGGATGACCTTGACGGGAGGCTAACACCTGTCTCCCAACAGCTGTTCCAGTGGGTCCCCTCCCCCAACCTTCTCTGAGCCTTCGGGGTCAATGTGACCTGCCCATTTAGCCCATGGTGTGCAAAAGAGTGCCGCTCAGAGGTAAAACAACCCAACCGTGGAGACATCCAATTCCAGAAATTAATTCATCGCCAAGATGATATCTGTTTCATAGCATTTCAAATAGAAACTAAAAACACGGGGGGGGGGCTCAGTCGGTAGCGCGCCAGGCTCGTAATCTTTAGTTCCGAGGTTTGAGACTTTGCTGGTTCAGATTTATTTATCTAGGCAAAATTCCCCACCCTTCCCACTTTCAGTAGAGGACACCGATGGGCTTGGAAAAGCCGCCGTCCGTCAGAAGGTACGTTAAGCCTTTGGCCCGTGTGCAGGACAGCCATACCTTATACACGTCAAAGAACACGCTTGACGGCAAGCTTCCATCCCTCCCAACAGCTCTTCCAGCCCCCAAATAAAAGTTTATTTATTTTTTTCCCTACATGATGCCCAGCTTCTGTCAAATCTTAGGAACATGAATTGAGGGCCGAATGCAACAGGTTCCATGTCACATGAAAACTCGTTAAGCAGGTAATGCTGCTCTCCATAAAAGTAACCCACTTCGTTTACTTTCCACCACAAAATAAAAAAAAAATTACTAAATACTACATATTCGGAAAGCAAAGAATTGCGAATTTAGGTTCAAATCGAAGCTCGTACGAGATCCCGTGTACGTCAGACATCCATACCCTTTATTGAACAACACGCTGGATGTCATTCACAGGTGGAAAAAGTTGAATTGGCATTTCGAACGTGTCGAGTATTGCCAGTATACTCTGATTAGAGTCTAAAATTAGTACCTTACATATATAGATTCTATTCGCTATTTTCATTCTTAACTTTTAAATGTCTCATTACACCATTTCCAGTGGCAACACCTTCGGTGGAAATAAACTAACATTATTCTTTCCTTATATTCTCAGTGTGAACGCTAATCTCTCCATATTCGGTAAATCTGATGTTTAAATCAAGTCGTTAGTAAGGAACATTTACATATAATTGTTTTCTGCTGAGGTCCTGCCATCCTCTCAGATCTTCTACTGTGGCATATAAACTGACAGGCTCCTGTCAGACCTCTGTGGCAAGCAGCTGCTTGAGGGGGTATTTATTTATTTTTATTATTTATAATACAAACGGTAATATAGGGCCAGAAGGAAATGAACATTTTTCTATAACTATATTTCAATACAACTTTAAATATTTCTTTATATTTCACGTGTTTCTATCGAATATTAAAAAAAAAATTATGCACTTCTACTTTCTGAAACAGTGGGCGAAATATATCTGCAACCCCGAGAAATATAATCTTTTATTTTTACGTTCTGTCTGCAGAGAGTCCATTCGCTAAACAACCTAGAAACGTTGCAGGTTTCGTAACCAAAACTATTCTGTGAACGCTTTAATTCTTCATTTATTTATTTACTAAAAATGTATTCGAACCCGACAACCAACGTAGAATAACGTAGACCAATATTTTAGGAGTAACAGCGCATACGAAAAAAAACTGCCAACTGCACGCGGTGTTTCCATGTTCTCACCCTCCCAAGTACTGACCGCGCCCAAAGCTTAACCTCGGGGATCAGACGAGAACCAGTGTGTTCAACTTGCTATGGCCGTTGATGGGACGGGGATGGCTCAGTCGGTAGCGCGCCAGGCTCGTAATCTGTAGTTCCCAGGTTCGAGTCCCAGCTGGGTCAGCGTTGAGATTTATCTCCGCATAACTCCCCGCCCTGCCCACGGTCAATAGGGGACACCGATGTGCTTCGAAAGGCCGCCGTCCGTCGGATGGGACGTTAAGCCGTGGTCCCGTGTGCGGGAGAGCCATACCCTGTGCACGTTAAAGAACACGCTGGATGGCCTTGACGGGAGGCTACCATCTGTCTCCCAACAGCTGTTCCAGTGGGTCCCCTCCCCCAACCTCCTCTGAGCCTCGGGGTCCATGTGACCTGGCCATTTAGCCCATGGTGTGCAAAAAAGTGCCGCTCAGAAGTAAAACAATTTTTTCAGAATTAAATTCAAATGGGGTTTTTTAAAAAGGCGTCGTGTCAACCGTGTTACATCAAAATAAATCGTGTAAATAGCGAAATTAAATTTCTTTTCTGATCTGTGTTAAATCAAAAACGTGTAAAAAAATATATACTTGATTGAGATTCAAATTTGTCACTGATTAACCTAAACTCATTGCATTCTTGCTACCGTAAGTAAGCACCTGAGCAGAAAAGCAACACACATCAATTCCTTACCCTAGGTTCGAACCCAGGTCTCTTACATCAGTAGCCAAGCGCGCTAAGCAATCAACTTAAAAAAAAAATAAATCCTTCTTAATAAACAATAGGAATAATTAATTCAATGCACCCAATTCTGTTCCTGATAGGTTCCCGAGAAAACCGTGTAAAAAAATAAACCTTTAAAAAACAATACGGTGCATATGAAAAAATGGATATGAAAATTTTTAAATCTGCTAAAATTAGTGCTGCCTGCCTGTGAATACGGGTTAATAATAAAGTAGGAAAAACACCGAGATGACGTCACCAGTACTCTTTCGTTGTGTTGCCAGCAGATTTGGTATTCTTAATCGTAATAATGTTGCTATTTTAGGTATACTTTTATGTTATGCTTCGATCAACTCAGGTACGTAAGATGCATTTTTATTTTTCTACAGAGAAGAAAAATGGTTATATAAAGTTTCGGAGAAGTATAAATGAAACATTGTGAAGCCGTAGTACAAGTTGGAAGTTGCATACTTTGAGTTTCGCATTGCAAGCTTTTTTGAGTTGTTCCACTGGATGTTTTTTTTCTCACCCTCGTACGATACACGGAGGAACTAACCATTCTTTTCCTCTATATATTTTGGGTGAGATTTTAGTGATGTGGAAGGGCTTTACGTAGGCAGCAACCATTTATACTTTTACGAACAGTTAAAGCTTTCGAAATTCCGGTTTTTGAAAAGTCGTTTTCGGTAAAAAATTTGATATATGCGAGCAATCTCAAGATTCATATTATTCTTTTGGCGCAGAAATGAAAATTCACAGTTAGGTGCACGTCGTAATGTAATAAGATACAAAATTAGGAATGGATTTGCATCGAACGGTATCTGAGTCTTCTACGTCCATGTGACCTAACTATTTAACCGATGGTGTACAAAACAGTGCCGCTCAGAGGTGAAACAACCCAAATGTCAGGTTTTTTCGATATTCAAAACTCGAATTTTAATTCCATTTCGGAAAACCTCGAGAAGGATCGCCCAGTATGATGTAACGTTGAATTAATATCCCAAGACCGGATTTACCCTACTAATTACGAAACCTCACAAAATTTCAAAATAAATTATTGACAATGAATAATCAATGATAATTCACAATGAATAATCTAAATATAAAAAAAATTTAAAAGTCGTAGTGTTATATCTAATCTTCAGACTTTCTATTAATTCATAATCAACTACTTTCTATTCAGAATCCTGTTGAAAACATATCCCCCTTTCCTATTTGAATTATAAACTCATAATTACCTCACTGTGACTAACCATTCGCTATATAACGTCTGTTATCGCAATATATGGTTTTCAAATCAGGTATACGTCTTAAAATACCAGGTCTATTTTTTATATTCGGAAACAAAACCTCTGCTTAATCTTCTACGCGTAGCCGGAAATACTAAAATTTCCAACAATTATATCGCATAAAGCTTATTCAATAACCGGAAGTGCATGATATTATTTCGTCAAAGTAGCAACTTATGTGTAGTTATTATTGCAAATATGAACATATTTTAGGTGTAAGACGAAGTTGATATGAGAGAGATTATTTACAAGATTTGAATTTCATAATATGTAGATCTGATGTGAATTATTTTCTGTATTACACGGTGAAATTATTTATCAAGTGTAGATATTTGGTGAGAAAAAATTTCCATGTTCGAATAATGTTTAAATCTGATAATGTAAAGTGACAGTTTAGCAGAAAGGAAGCGGCAATGATCATAAGTTATGAGTTACGTAGCTCACTTGAATATAGTTTACTGTTCATTCTTTTTTTAATTTCCTTTGCTGTTAAGAGGTTTAAAAATAATTCAATCTGTGTAATTTATAGAGTTTTGCTTTGAGCTGTGTTTTCTAAATTTCTAATTCAGGTTTGGAGAATATCTCTTTAAGAATAGCAGGATTGGTTTCTTTTTTTTTTAAGTATGATGCTGTACTTTCTTTCCCTAGTTTTTCCTCTCGGTATGTTGTGTGTGTATATATATATAGGGTATTTGATATTTCTACTGTTCAGGTGTATTTGGTGGCAATGTTGCAGTTAATATGATTTTGTCTGATGAATACTGTACAGTGGTGTATTCTAAAGAATTCGAGAAAACGGTTTTAATTTAGTCGATAGTAATATGTTTTAAAGTTTTCGTTATGTTGAAAGTGTTGTGATATTTATGTAAATTGAGAAGAATTTCAATGTGTTGTTAGCGGGGTGGAAATGTGAGGGACCTTTCAAAAGAGATACTCTGTTGTGGAAGTTAACAGAAGAGGAGGGCTGCCAGATTACTGTGGCCTACTGATCTCGACAACTATGGCTACTTTTCTTTTTTTTCTACCCTGCTGAGGAGTGGTCAACCACACAGGGTCCTGGTGCTGACCATATAAACCTACTGGACTGGACAGATATATGGCTCTGAGCTTGATTATGGATCCTGATTTTGCTGCACTGGTGGGCTTCTGTGAAGGGAAAATCTTCCGCTGTGTTTTCTTTTTGTTTGTGGGTTGACAGCCCCAAGTGAATAGATCCACAGGATATGTTTATCAGCTGGTGGATAATCCTGAGCAGAGGTCATCGCAGCCACCTGAACTCTTTGCTTCTATTGGCATCGTCAAATTCTACATTGGAGGAAGTCTTCCAGTGTACATGACTTGAGCCTTTAGTGGTGGGGGAAAGGGTATTTGCCCCATGTCTGCGATTAGGGGGCTGTTTGATATTGTCGGCATTCCCTCTCTCAATAAACATAGTTTCTTTAAACATCCCACTAACCATTTTCTCTCCATAGGTAGTTGGAATGTGAGGACTCTGCACAGAGCTTACTCTCTTAATGTTCTCACACAAGAATTCCACCATTGTAATTTAGATATTCTCGGCTTGCAAGAGAGCAAATGGACAGATAAAGGTCAGATTCATAAAAAGAAAACTTTAAATTTCTCTTGTCAAAGAGGGACTAGGGAGACTTAGGAATGTCAAAGTTGGTACTAACTCTGACCTTTCGGGAGGGGTAATTGGCCCTTTTGGCATCGGTAGCTGCAATGGCAATGGGCAACGTCTCCTACAGGTAAGTAAACTCAATGGATTCAGAATAACTAACACTTATTACAAACACCACGACATACATAAGTACACATGGGTTTCATCCGATGGGCTGCATAAGAATATGATTGATTATATATTAATTAACAGCAAATGGGCTAGTTCTGTTAGGAATACCAGGTCATATAGGGGAGCTAAAATTGGATCTGACCATTACCTTCTTAAAAGTGTCTTGCAACTTAAACTTAAAAAATGTTGTGCTAGGGTTAAAAAATTTACTTTTAATACTAAAGCTCTGAAAGACCCAGTTATAGCCAAAGCTTACCATGATAGGTTACTTAGTCATTATGACAGTCATGGTATGCTTACTACTGAAGTTGAGGATGAATGGGACCACTTTAAACAGACTTTTTTGGACACTAACAGTACTCTTTTAGGAAAAAAGGAACAATGGAGGCAGAATTATTTGAGTGATAAGGCACTTGAGCTTATTTTCGAAAGAAAGAACTTCAGAAATGTCCTTGATCAATACCCTACTAGTCCTAATAGAAAGCATTACAGAGAACTTAATAAACGTGTAAAAGATCAGTTAGCTGCTGATAAGAATCTTTGGCATGATGGTTTCGCTGACAAGCCGAGGAAGCAGTTAGACAGCACAACACCAGAGAGCTGTACCAGATAGTTAATGTTTTGTGTGGTAAAAAACGGACAGGTATACAGGGATTGAAGGATAAACAAGCTAAGGTTATAGAAGGTGAGGATTCTCTCATGGCTAGATGAGCTGAGCATTTCAGTGATGTTCTAAACAATGCGGTTAGTTCTTCATCATTTTTTCGAATGATGATACATGCATTGATGCCTTTAATGTTGGCCCTATAAGACAATTTGAATTTATTTTGGATGTTTCTAAACTTAAACCTCATAAATCCCCAGGGGTAGACAAAATTACTACAGAAATGCTCAGAACTGGGAATGTTTCGGTTACCACTTGGATGACTGAAATTCTGAATATCTTTTATGATAAAGGCATCGTTCCTAAGAATTTTACCAGAGCTATTGTTATCCCAATTTTCAAGAAACGTAATTGCAGTTCTTGTGATAACTATAGGGGTATCAGCCTACTCTCTGTTCCAGGTAAAGTTCTTTCCATGATTGTGCTTAATAGAATTAAGAATCTGGTTGACAGGCAATTGCGTTATGAGCAATGTGCATTCAGAAAGAGGTAAGGGATGTGTGGATCAGATATTTTCACTTACGCAGATTCTTCAGAAATGTTTAGAGTTTCCGAAACCTTTGGTTGGTAGCTCTGTTGATTTCAAAAAGGCTTTCGACTCTGTTGATCGTCATGATTTGTACTTGATTGTGAGATCATATGGTATACCTGACAAGTTAGTTAACATACTGAAAACTCTCTATAATAACACTGAGTCGTGTGTGAAAGCTTGTAAGGCTTGTAGCAATTGCTTTAGCATTACTTCTGCTGTTCGACAAGAGTGCATTTTGTCGCCTTTTATCTTTAGATTGGTTATTGATTATGTTATGCGAAATTCACTTCAAGGGAAAGATTTTGACCTTTAATGGACTGGAGATACGAAAATTTCTGATATAGATTAGGCTGATGATTTAGCCCTTTTGGCAAAAGATGTTGATGAGATGAACTCTTTCATTCGAGCTGTTGATGAGACTGGAAGTAGAGTAAGTTTGGTTATAAACAGAGAGAAAACTAAAGTGATGAAAATTGGTCAGGCAGGCTGTGATTCAGTTAATCTGAATGGTTGTAGTCTTGAGCAGGTATCACAGTTTAATTATCTTCGGAGCTATGTAACAGATAATGGTGATGTGCGGCATGAGATTAACACACGAATAGCGATTGCTGCCGGGTTGTAAACAAGATAAGAGGAAACTAGATGCTTTTCATTACAGATGCATACGCAGTATCTTGGGCATTAGGTGCTTCAACTTTGTAACTAATGATCAGGTTAGGCAAAGGAGTTTGCAACCTCCTTTAAGCAGCATATTTTGTAGAGAGAGACTCCCCTGGTTTCGCCATGTTGCCCGTACGAATAATTATAGATTGGCGAATAATAATTGATATAATTTGAGTTTTTATTTTTATTTATTTTTTTTTTTTTGAGATTTTCGGACCTTTGCGTACCCGGGAACACATTACAGTGTAATAAGCAATCATTGGCAAGGTCTATGCGATTAAAAAATACACACGGACTGTATTCCTTATGCCCTTCTCTAAACCACCATTCTGCTGTTCGAAAAAATATCAGGTGAATCAAGTTTAATAATATTCATAAAGTGTTGGTGGTTCGTTTATAAATTCTTTCAGGTAAGTAACTTTGTAGTGAATAATTAATTTACAGTTAGAGGTAATGTAATTTTACACTTTTTAGCACGAGAGTTATGAAATTTCAACCGAGAGCTACTGTACAGCAGATTAATCTGATTATGAGTTATAAATTTTATAGTTAAACGCTATTTGTCGCTGTCGACCACAAACCACCCCTTTCATTTCGGCTCGGTCAGTAGGACTAATGGTTGTCCGAGGAAAAAAAAATATCTTTGCTTAATTTTTCATTTCGCCATTCGTCGTTACAGTATGCGTATAAATAGTTCTATATCGTAAATGATCAAACGGCAGTATTTTTATGTACATGCTTTCAGATGTATTTCCCCATTATCGTGGACGAAGTTTGAAACCAACGTCTAATATTCGCAACAGATATATCCAGCTGATAGGGTGACGTAACGAGCCCAAGAAATGTCAACGTGGCGATAAATATATAACTAACAAAACTTTGCCTGAACAAGCAATTCCATTCATTGGTTTAAGATAACTTAAAGTTAATTTATTTTTAATAACATTGAAAATAATTTACTTATTAAGATTTTATTTAAATATTTCAGAATACTATAAAAATATTTACCAAAATTAAAAAAAGGAAATAACTACCAGTTAATATTTTAGGATTAGAAATTCTTTTCGATTTATACATACTTTGGTTTTGAAAGATCTTATAGAAATTATGGTGGCAACACTTGGACATACGATAGATGACGTCATGTCCTTGTTTTCGCGATAGGATTTCTAATTCTAATTTACCTGCTGAAATAATAATTCCAGTTTCTCACTGGCATACCACTGAAGACTAAACAATATTTTTATATAACTAAAACAATATTTTTTAAAACCTATATTTAAAAAAAAATATTTGATTATGATCTTTAATTTATCATCAGTGACATTTTTCCATTAAATGCATATTTTAGAGCTTCCAAGTAACGTTTCTCACTGGCATAACAAGGAAATTCTGTTGACGTTCCGTAGGGTACGTCAAAAGCATAGGAAATGAATAATGTCCGTATGACGAGCCAAAATAAAGTGGTCGACACCGTCAAATAGCGGTTAGCTATCAATTTTATGTCCCATAATCAGAATAATGTGCTGCGTACTATTTGTTGGTTCGAAACCGTCCGAAATTTCATAGCTCTTAGGCTAAAAACTGTAGAATTAGATTACCTATACTCTTAACTAATTATTCACTACAAAATTACTTACCTGAAGGAAAATATAAAAGAACCACAAACACTTCACGAATATTATTTAACTGGCTTTAGCTGAAACTTTTCGACCACCAGAGTTCTAAGTTACGGAAGGACAGGCTGACGTTATTTATCAACCGCAAAGACCTTGTCTATGCCTCCTTATTATACTCGAATCTGTTCGCGATAGGCAAAGCTCTGATAACTACAGACCCTCAAAATAGGATGACTTGTTCGCCATATTTTAATAGCTAACGCGACTAATGGAACAGCGACAAAAACGTTGGACGAATTCAATAAGAGGCGAATGACATCGGAGAGTGACGTTTCAGAATGCATTGTTTACACAATCCGGAGGAAGTGACATTTACATTGTTTCGTATTCCCAACAGAGGGGTTTGTTTCCTCTTCCGCACTTATATTTTTCGATATCTTGTATACCAAATTTACTAAAAATTATAGAGGAGAAATAAGATGCATTCCTTTTAACCTAGTACCTCTTTCAAAAGTTTTTCGGATTCTTAAATTTTCGGTGAAGAAAGAGAATAAACATCACCAAGGCGTGACACGCTAGTGATGCTCTTCTAGGATATTAATGAAAGGTTGTTTACAGCAAAATTACGGACAAGGGTTAAGGACTTCAAACTTATCTACTGTTATGCCACCACTTTGAATGACGATGAGAAAATAGGTTTTACAGACAACTTCAAGGTATTTCGAATTCTGTGAAGAAATGAGATGTTACCCTTGTTCTTCGTGACGTCAATGTTAACTTCAATGGTTTTACAATAACTAACACTTATTACAAACACCGCGACATACATAAGTACACGTGGGTTTCATCTCATAGGCTGCATAAGAACTTTGTAGATTATATATTAATTAACAGCAAATGGACTACTACTGTTACAAAGAACAGGTCATATTCGGAAGCTGAAATTGGATCTGACCATTATCTTGTTAAAAGCGTTCTGCGTTTGAAACTTAAGAAGTGTTGTGTTAAGGTTAAAAAATTTACCTTTAATTATGAAGCTGTGAAAGACCTAATTAGAGTACATCTTATCATGATAGGTTACTTACTCATTATGACAGTCGTGGTTTGCTTGCTACTTAAGTTCAGGAAAAATGTGACCACCTAAAATAGACTTTTGTGGAAACTAACAGTACTCTGTTACGTAAAATGAAACAGAGGACGCATAATTATCCGAGTGACAAGGCACTTGAGTTTATTTTAGAAAGAAAGAACTACAGGAATGTCCTGAATCAATATTAATTCTAATAGAAAACATTATAGAGAGCTTAATAAACGTGTAAAGGATCAGTTAGCTCCTGATAATAATCTTTGGATGACAGAGCCGAAGAAGCAGTTGGACAGCACAGAGCTATACCAGGCAACTCTGCGAAACAAATAACTTGTAAAGTAATTACAAAGGCCTAAAGGTAAAATTTTACACTGCAGCGACGAAACTATCTATTCTCGTACCGAAATTTCAAATGTGTCATCAATAATTATTATTTACCACAGTGATAAGAAATTCAGCTACAGATTGTATGACTTCCTCAGAATAAAAACTATAACGTGTGAATATAAATTAAAAGTTAAATTACTAGAAGAATACAGCGGTTAAATAAGGATTACAAACGATATCGTGAAAACACGGAAGTGACGTCACCCAGTAGAATGAGAATGTCCAATGTTCCCACTTTAATTTTTACAATATATTTCAGAAACAAAGTGTGTAAATCAAAAAGAATTTCTAATCCTAAAATATTAACTGCTAGTTATTTGAAATATTTTTAAAATATTCGGGAACATTTAAATAAAATCTTAATAAGTAAATTATTTTGAATGTTATTAAAATAAATTAACTTTAAGTTATCTTAAACCAATGAATGGAATTGCTTGTTTAGGCATATCTATTTTCGCTCTTTTTGTAGAAGGCTATCCAGACAGGCGGTAATGGGTCAAATAGATGTGAAAACCTGTACATAAAAAAAAACTGCCGTTTGATCATTTACGATATAGATATATTTCTACGCCTACTGTAACGACAAATACGAAAATGAAGAAATCAAAAATTAAGCAAAGAATTTTTTTCCTCGCCCAACCATTAGTTCTACTAATCGATAAACTTGGAAAGGCCGTCGGATGGATCTTAGGCCGTGTCACCATCCGTCGGATGGGATCTTAGGCCGTGTCCCCGTGTGCGGAAAAGCCATACACTGTGCACGTTAAAGAACACGTTGCATGGCTTTGCCGGGAGCCTATGATCTGTCTCCCAACAGCTGTTCCAGTGAGGACCCTCCCCCAACCTTCTCTGAGCCTTCGGGGTCCATATGGCATGGCCATTTAACCCATGGTTTGCAAAAAAAGTACCATACCCTGTTTACGTTAAAGAACACGCTGGGTGGCCTTGACGGGAGGCTATCATCTGTCTCACAACAGCTGTTTAGCCTCCCCCAACTTTCTCTGAGCCTTCGGGGTCCATGTGACCTGGCCATTTAGCCCATGGTTTGCAAAAATGTACCATACCCTGTTTACGTTAAAGAACACGCTGGATGTCCTTGACGGGAGGCTACCATCTGTCTCCCAACAGCTGTTCCAGTGAGGACCCTCCACCAACCTTCTCTGAGCCTTCGGGATCCATGTGGCATGGCCATTTAGCCCATGGTTTTCAAAAAAGTACCATACCCTGTGTACTTTAAAGAACACACTGGATGGCCTTGACGGGAGACTACCATCTGTCTCACAACAGCTATTCAAGTGGGTCCCATCCCCCAACCTTCTCTGAGCCTTCGGGGTCCATGTGGCATGGCCATTTAGCCCATGGTGTGTAAGAAAGAGCCGCTCAGAGGTAAAACAACTCAACATTTTAATGCATTTTATTTTCCATTTGATCGAAAAACTACGAAACCATTCAGAAAAAATGGTAACTTTGAGTTCTGGGAATTCCCCTCATTTTTATCTGCAATATACGTTAGTCTTGGTCTCTCATGTGTTTAAAGTTATAAAGATAATTAAACTAACACTTGCATATAAACTGACAAGTTCCTATCAGATCTCTGTGGCAAGCAACTGCTTGAGGGGGTATGTTTTTTTTTTCACGTCTGGAACCAATCTTCTATTTTTTCATATGCACTGTGTTTTGTTTTAGAATTTTTTTTTTACACGTTTTTTTCCGGAACCTATTTACCGTTTAAAAATTTAAAACAGAATTTGGTGCATTTATTTAGATCATTTATTTTCTGTAGTATAAATGAATTATTTTACCCTTCAGAAACATCCTGAAACAATATTTAGATAATCTAATAGGTTGGGTTGTTTTACTTCTGAGCGGCACTTTTTTGCACACCATGGGCTAAATGGCCAGGTCACATGGGCCCCGAAGGCTCAGAGAAGGTTGGCGGAGGGGACTTACTGGAACAGCTGTTGGGAGACAGATGGTAGCCTTCCGTCAAGGCCATCCAGCGTGTTCTTTAACGTGCACAGGATATGGCTCTCACACACACCTGGCCAATGCTTAACGCCCCATCCGACGGACGGCATCCTTTCCAAGACCACCGGTCTCCCCTACTGACCGTGAGCAGGGCGGGGAATTTTGCGGAGATAAATCTCAACGCTTACCCAGCTAGGACTCGAACCTGGGAACTACAGACTACGAGCTGAGTTAAAAAAAAAACTACAAAGATAAAAAAAACCCAAAAAATATTGAAGAATTCTTTATATATTTCTTTTCTTTAAAACCAAACCGGTTGGTTTTAATTTGAAAACTACTAAGTTTATAAAATTAAAAATGTCTTAAAATTAATAAAAATGAAATAAAGACTTCAAGATTTTGATATCACTTGTTTGAAAACAACTCATTTGTATTCGGTTTTCACGTCTAAGGGACCTGGGTTCGAGTCCCGGGTAAGGCATGGACGTACGTGTCGTTTTTGTGCTGAGGTCCTGTCATCCTCACAGACTTTCTATTATGGTATGTAAAGTGACAGCTTCCTGTCAGATCTCTGTGGGAAGCAGCTTCTTGAGGGGGTATGTTGTTTTTTTTCACGTCTGGAACCAATCTCCTATTTTTTCATCTGTCTCATAACATTCGGTCACCTTCCCGCAACCTAAACTGATCCCTCTGGTTCTTTATGACGTCGCCATTTAGACCCTTGTGTGCAAATAACTACCGTTCAGAGATGAAACAACCCAACCAAACGCATATCTAATATATGGCGTATTAAAGTAATTAAAGGGGTCACCACCCTCACAGACCTTCGACTATGGCGGGGAAACTGACAGGCTCCTGTTAGATCGCTGTTGCAAGCAGCTGCTTGAGGGGGTGTTTTTTTATTCCTTTATTATATTTATGAAGATATTTTCACTCTTTTCCCTAACACGTTAAGCCTCTTTGGATTAGGAAATAAAATAATCATTAGAGGTTAAATGTTTAGGGTATGAAATCACTCCTCGGCTAAGCACTTAATCCCTGTGTAGTCTGTAATACAGAAATTCGTTAAAATTATGTTGCTGTTATGGATAATTTTATATTGTGAATAATGTATTCCAAGCCTATCGGTGTCCAGTACTGACCGTGGGAAGGGCGGGGAGTTTTGCGGAGATAAATCTCAACGCTGAGGATTCTTTATGAGTTCCGTACTTAAATAGAAATGGAAACCGAAGCATATTTATCGCTGTGCCCAATGAAAGGTAGATTATTCCATTCTCCCTTCCTTTAAACTTGTTTCTTTTAGGGTTTCAGACTAAATAAACAGATATCGCTGCTATTAAACATCCGAACTTGCGTTACTAATTAAATACTGCATCAGTTGAAGTAGTAAAATAAAATAGTTTTCCTAATGTCTCTTAATTATCAAGGGTATTTTTTTGTGTTTTAAAACCTATTATTGTTCGTAAATTTTATCCCAATGAGATGATACGGAATACAGCGTCATAACTTAGCGAGTTGCGGAGTGGCATTTACTACCTGTCTCTGGCAGTCATAACTCATCGGGGAAATCAATGTACACGCTCGAAATTTTCACAGAAAGTTTCAGGTTAAGGTCCAGTTTGCAGTGCGAAATTTCAGGTCGGAAGTCCAAATAAGTTGAACCGTAACAAAAAAAAAAATTCACATTTCCCCTCACCCAAAAAGGTGTCCTAAATTTATATTCCAGCATACTATATGTGGTAATATTCAAATAGTGTTCATTAAAGTTTTGAAACATGAATGCATAAATATAACTTATGTACTTAAACACATACAATTATTGCTAAATGAAATAAATTCCTCTAGGTGGCGTTAATTTTGTTTCTAATGAAATATTTCCTGCTTCCCGCCTTTCCCAACGGTTCTTCGTGTTCCTCTTCTACGATTGGTCAAATATGTTACAATGGCACGTGCACCTAGATAGCTTCACACGTGGCGCCCTTAGTTACGATAGCAACCATGTATTCGCTTTCACTTCAGTGTCAAATTTTACTCTCAATTCATTTCTTCTTTTCCATAATATATTTTATTACGTATATTTAGAATAAAGTTCATAGACCACGTAAATTTTACCTAAACAAGAATCGAACTACATTTAGGAAGGATTAATAGTAATATTATAATATTTCAGAAACGTTAATATTTAAAATATGCGAATGCAATTTAATATCAAAGCCGGAAATTACATACAATTCCACTATAACGTTTCAGCTTAAATAACTGGGATTGATTAATTTAATTATCAAACTTCACTGGTTTTATTAACAATCTGACACCGTGGAGACAGGGGCGGGGTGGGCCAGTCGGTAGCGCGCCAGGCTCGTAAACTGTAGTTCCCAGGTTCGAGTCCCAGCTGGTTCAGCTTTCAGATTTTTCTCCGCAAAATTCCCCGCCCTGCCCACGGTCAGTAGCGGACACCGATGGGCTTGGAAAGGCCGCCGTCCGTCGGATGGGACGTTAAGCCGTGGCCCCGTGTGTGCGACAGCCATACCCTGTGCATGTTAAAGAACTCGCTCGATGGCCTTGACGGGAGGCTACCATCTGTCTTACAATAGCTGTTCCAGTTGGTCCCCTACCCCAGCCTTCTTCCGGGTCCATGTGACGTGGCCATTTAGCCCATGGTGTGCAACAAAGTGCCGCTCAGAGGTAAAACAATTTTTTCAGAATTAAATTCAAATGGGGTTTTTCAAAAAGGCTTCGTGTCAACCGTGTTACATCAAAATAAATCGTTTAAATAGGGAATTTAAATTTCTTTTCTGATCTGTGTTAAATCAAAAACGTGTAAAAAAAATATATACTTGATTGAGATTCAAATTTGTCACTGATTAACCTAAACTGATTACATTGTTGCTACCGTAAGTAAGCACCTGAGCAGAAAAGCAACACACATCAATTCCTTACCCTAGATTCGAACCCAGGTCTCTTAGATCAGTAGCCAAGCGCGCGAAGCAATCAACTTTAAAAAAAAATAAATCCTTCTTAATAAACAATAGGAATAATTAATTCAATGCACCCAATTCTGTTTCTGATAGGTTCCCGAGAAAACAGTGTAAAAAAAATAAACCTTTAAAAAAAATACAGTGCATATGAAAAAATGGATATCAAAATGTTTAAATCTCCTAAAATTAGTGCTGCCTGCCTGTGAATACGGGTTAATAATAAAGTAGGAAAAACACCGAGATGACGTCAGCAGTACTCTTTCGTTGTGTTGCCAGCACATTTGGTATAATATATTACAATCACGTTGAAGTTTAAAAAATGCTATTCTTAATCATAATAATGTTTCTATTTTAGGTATATTTTTATGTTATGCTTCGATCATCTCAGGTACGTAAGATGCATTTTTATTTTTCTACAGAGAAGAAAAATGGTTATATAAAGTTTCGGAGAAGTATAGACGAAACATTGTGAAGCCGTAGTACAAGTTTGAAGTTGCATACTTTGAGTTTCGCATTCCAAGCTTTTTTGAGTTGTTCCACTGGATTTTTTTTTTTTTCTCACCCTCGTACGATACACGGAGGAAGTAACCATTCTTTTGTTTTAGATATTTTGGGTGAGATTTTAGTGATGTGGAAGGGCTTTACGTAGGCAGCAACCATTTATACGTTTACGAACCGTTAAAGCTTTGGAAATTCCGGTTTTTGAAAAGTCGTTTTCGGTAAAAAAATTTGATATATGCGAGCAATCTCAAGATTGATATTATTGTTTTGGCGCAGAAATGAAAATTAACTGTTAGGTTCACGTCGTGATGTAATAAGATACAAAATTAGGAATGGATTTGCATCGAACGGTATCTGAGTCTTCTACATATCCTTGTGACCTAACTATTTAACCGATGGTGTGCAAAAAAGTGCCGCTCAGAGGTGAAACAACCGAAATGTCAGGTTTTTTCGATATTCAAAACTCGAATTTAAATTGCATTTTGGAAAACCTCGAGAAGGATCGCCCAGTATGATGTAACGTTGAATTAATATCCCAAGACCGGATTTACCCTACTAATTACGAAACCTCACAAAATTTCAAAATAAATTATTGACAATGAATAATCAATGATAATTGACAATGAAAAATTTCAAAATAAATTATTCACAATGAATAATCTAAATATAAAAAAATTTTAAAAGTCACAGTGTTATATCTAATCTTCAGACTTTGTATTAATTCATAATCAACTACTTTCTATTCAGAATCCTGTTGAAAACATATCCCCCTTTCCTATTTGAATTATAAACTCTGATAATTACCTCGCTGTGACTAACCATTCGCTATATAACGTCTGTTATCGCAATATATGGTTTTCAAATCAGGTATACGTCTTAAAATCCCAGGTCTATTTTTTATATTCGGAAACCAAACCTCTGCTTAATCTTCTACGCGTAGCCGGAAATACTAAAATTTCCAACAATTATATCGCTATAACCGGAAGTGCATGATATTCTTTCGTCAAAGTAGCAACGTATGTGTAGTATTATTGCAAATATGAACATATTTTAGGTGTAAGATGAAGTTGATATGAGAGAGATTATTTACAAGATTTTAATTTCATAATATGTAGATCTGATGTGATTTATTTTCTGTATTAGACGGTGAAATGATTAATCAACTGTAGATATTTGGTGAGAAAAAATTTCCATGTTCGAATGATGTTTAAATCTGATAATGTAAAGTGACAGTTTAGCAGAAAGGAAGCGGAAATGATCATAAGTTATGAGTTACGTAGCTCACTTGAATATAGTTTATTGTTGATTCTTTTTTTAATTTCCTTTCCTGTTAAGAGGTTTAAAAATAATTGAATCTGTGTAATTTATAGAGTTTAGCTTTGAGCTGTGTTTTCTAAACTTCTAATTGAGGTTTGGAGAAAATCTCTTTAAGAATAGCAGGATTGGTTTCTTTCTTTTTAAGTATTTATATTTTTCCTCTCGGTATGTTGTGTGTATATATATATAGGGTATTTGATATTTCTACTGTTCAGGTGTATTTGGTGGCAATGTTGGAGTTAATATGATTTTGTCTCATGAATAGTGTACAGTGGTGTATTCTAAAGAATTCGAGAAAACGGTTTTAATTTAGTCGATAGTAATATGTTTTAAAGTTTTCCTTATGTTGAAAGTGCCGTGATATTTATGTAAATTGAGAAGAATTTCAATGGGTTGTTAGCGGGGTGGAAATGTGGGGGACCTTTCAAAAGAGATACTCTGTTGTGGAAGTTAACGGAAGGGAAGGGCTGCCAGATCAGTGTGGCCTACTGATCTCGACAACTATGGCTACTTTTCTCATTTTTCCACCCTACTGAGGAGTGGTCAACCACACAGGGTCCAGGTGCTGACCATATACCCACTGGACTGGACAGATATATGGCTCTGAGCTTGATTATGGATCCTGATTTTGCTGCACTGGTGGGCTTCTGTGGAGGGATGATCTTCCGCTATGTTTTCTGTTTGTTTCTGGGTTGACAGCCCCAAGTGAATAGATTCACAGGATATGTTTATCAGCTGGTGGATAATCCTGAGCAGAGGTCATCGCAGCCACCTGAACTCTTTGCTTCTATTGGCATCGTCAAATTCTACATTGGAGGAAGTCTTCCAGTGTAGATGACTTGAGCCTTTAGTGGTGGGGGAACATGTCTGCAATTAGGGGGCTGTTTGATATTCTCGGCATTCTCTCTCTCAATAAACATAGTTTCTTTAAACATCCCACTAACCATTTTCTCTCCATAGGTAGTTGGAATGTGAGGACTCTGCACAGAGCTTACTCTCTTAATGTTCTCACACAAGAATTCTAATTTAGATATTCTCGGCTTGCAAGAGAGCAAATCGACAGATAAAGGTCAGATTCATAAAAAGAAAATTTTAAGGGAGGACGACAATAAGATTCAGCAAGGCGGGGGTCTGCTTCTCACCAGACACGCTAGTGATGCTCTTCTAGGATATGAGTGCATTAATGGAAGGCTTCTTACAGCAAAATTTCAGACAAGCGTTAAAGACTTGAATGTTATAGGCTGTTATGCCCCCACCGAGGATGAGGATGAGAAGGATAAGTTTTATGGACAACTTCAGGATATTTGAATTCTGTCAAGAAAGGAGATATTACCCTTGTTCTTGGTGACTTCAATGTCAAAGTTGGTACTAACTCTGACCTTTCGGGAGGGGTAATTGGCCCTTTTGGCATCGGTAGCTGCAATGGCAATGGGCAACGTCTCCTCCAGGTAAGTAAACTCAATGGATTCAGAATAACTAACACTTATTACAAACACCACGACATACACAAGTACACATGGGTTTCATCCGATGGGCTGCATAAGAATATGATTGACTATATATTAATTAACAGCAAATGGGCTAGTTCTGTTAGGAATACCAGG
>JAWZYU010001382.1:0-30008 GCA_038380435.1 Ryuthela nishihirai
GTTGTTGGAAACAAGCAAAAACCATAGAAATGAAGAAAATTTGTTTGTAACGTGTAGAGAGGGTTTGGGCTCTACAGCACGAAATTGTAACTATCGAAACTTCCCGGATGGAGAGGCTCAGTCGGTAGCGCGCCAGGCTCGTAATCTGTAGTTCGCAGGTTCGAGTCCCAGCTGAGTCAGCGTTGAGATTTATCTCCGCAAAATTCCCCGCCCTGCCCACGGTCAGTAGGGGACACCGATGGGCTTAGATAAGGCTGCCGTCCGTCGGATGGAACGTTAAGCGTTGTGCGGGAGAGCCACGCCTTGTGCAGGTTAAAGAACACACTGGATGGCCTTGACGGGAGGCTACCATCTGTCTCCCAACAACCATTCCAGTGGGTCCCCTCCCCCAACCTTCTCTGAGCCTTCGGGGTCCATGTGACCTGGCCATTTAGCCCAAGGTGTGCAAAAAAAGTGCCGCTCAGAGGTAAAACAACTCAACCCAAATCCCGAATGGAGAATTAAAATTAAGAAAATTTGGTGATTATCCACTTTAGACAAGGAACATTTCCAAGGGTGACATACCTTTTCTTGTGGAGGTTAAGATAAACCGATAAGTAAATTGAACAAATATTAGGGGAAAATCCCACCCCTCGCACCACTTAGGACTCGAACCTGAGACTCGAGGATTACGAAGCTGGTTGATTATAGATTGATCCCTTCGTGTAGTGTTAGGTTTTTAGTTATAGACTCTGGGATGTTTTAATGAGGAGCTGTTTTTGAGCTTCGGTAATTGGGTTCGAGCCCCGGGTAAGGCATGGATGTATGTGTCTTTTTTTCTGCTGAGGCCCTGCCATCCTCTCAGACCTTCTACTGTGGCATATAAACTGACAGGCTCCTGTCAGACCTCTGTGGCAAGCAGATGCTTGAGGGGGTATTTATTTATTTTTTTTAATTATTATTTTGATATTTTCTTTTTGCATAAAAAGATACAGAAAGAAATCCGTGTGATGTTTTGAAAATAATATGCTAATAGAAATCGAAGATGCTATTTCAAACATTTCTATATTTTGCGGGAATAGATGAAATAGTTAAGAATAACATCGCTAGCACTAAAAATAATTTACTTCAAAGTTAGTTAGAAAAAAGGTAATGATGTGAAATGATTTGTTTATATGAATGCAATTTCCGTATAAGTTTGAGCAAATACTTTTCAGATTTGTGTGAGTTTTCGGGACAAATGATATTATTTAAGCATTCGAATATTTTAAGTATTACCAAAAAAAGAAACAGTTTGAAAACTCCGGTTTAAATAAACTAGAATTTTTTTTTTTTTTTTGAATAATCTGCTTCTATAATCATTCTTAGAATGTGTATTTTATGAGGAGCAACCTATGATTGGATATTATCCGATATGCGAGATATTTCGTTTTAAACGTTAGTCATTTTTATTTTACCTATAAAATATAGTTTGTTTGTTTTTTTTTATAAAAATGAGTCCTGCTAGTCGGTAATGAGGTCACAAGAAAATATCGTGAGAACCACTGATATAGTGCATAAATCTTTCGGTCCAGGGGTGGTCTACATTATTGAAAACTGAGTCGCGTGTAATTTCCATTTTTGAAGAATCGCCCATTAGTGAAATAGGTTGAAAGTTTGCCTTACCTGATTAAAAACTCAAAGTTTTATTTAAATGTTATCTTACCCTCCAATGAATTTGTCTCCTTCCTTTCGACACTTATGTATTCCTACATGGTCCGCTGTCTGAAAGGAAGGATTGTCCATCTCGCGCTAAGGAGCTTCGTCTAAGATCTTCGATTACTCCAACATAGAAGCTCTCGTTTCACTAGTTGGTCCGAGAGTTATCTCTGTGCATGCGGGTATTCACTGCGCAAATCGACAAAGGGATCATAAAGATTGAACCTCGCTGTTACAGATGACACAAATACTTTTCTTTTTCTTCTGTAAGAGAACGATGAGACAGACAGACTCATTCACCAGAGCCTTGAAAGCTGCGAGGTGTTGTGTGCCACTGTTGACTGAAGCACCATCTCTTCCAAGATGGAAGCTTATCTCTCTGCGCTGAATTAATCCGACAAAGCATCAGTGAGAAGGATAGAGGTCCTCCTCCTCTTGTCTGAATCAGCGTTCATTTAATCCCCAGTTAATGGTCATTCCGGTGAGAGGGAGGAGGCTACTGCTTTCCTAATGAAGCAACTTTCTTATCCTCCCTGTGATGCTCTTGTTTGGGCTAGTCATCGGTCAAGGATACCGCCGACGGGTAAAGACATAGGGACTTTTCAAGAAAGAAACAAGGGTAAAGACATAGGGACTTTTCAAGAAAGAAACAAGGGTAAAGACATTCAAGAAAGAACCAAGGGTAAGACATAGGGACTTTTCAAGAAAGAAACAAGGGTAAAGACATAGGGACTTTTCAAGAAAGAAACAAGGGTAAAGACATAGGGACTTTTCAAGAAAGAAACAAGGGTAAAGACATAGGGACTTTTCAAGAAAGAAACAAGGGTAAAGACATAGGGACTTTTCAAGAAAGAAACAAGGGTAAAGACATAGGGACTTTTCAAGAAAGAAACAAGGGTAAAGACATTCAAGAAAGAACCAAGGGTAAGACATAGGGACTTTTCAAGAAAGAAACAAGGGTAAAGACATAGGGACTTTTCAAGAAAGAAACAAGGGTAAAGACATAGGGACTTTTCAAGAAAGAAACAAGGGTAAAGACATTCAAGAAAGAACCAAGGGTAAGACATAGGGACTTTTCAAGAAAGAAACAAGGGTAAAGACATAGGGACTTTTCAAGAAAGAAACAAGGGTAAAGACATAGGGACTTTTCAAGAAAGAAACAAGGGTAAAGACATAGGTAAAGACATTCAAGAAAGAACCAAGGGTAAGACATAGGGACTTTTCAAGAAAGAAACAAGGGTAAAGACATAGGGACTTTTCAAGAAAGAAACAAGGGTAAAGACATAGGGACTTTTCAAGAAAGAAACAAGGGTAAAGACATAGGGACTTTTCAAGAAAGAAACAAGGGTAAAGACATAGGTAAAGACATTCAAGAAAGAACCAAGGGTAAGACATAGGGACTTTTCAAGAAAGAAACAAGGGTAAAGACATAGGGACTTTTCAAGAAAGAAACAAGGGTAAAGACATAGGGACTTTTCAAGAAAGAAACAAGGGTAAAGACATAGGGACTTTTCAAGAAAGAAACAAGGGTAAAGACATTCAAGAAAGAACCAAGGGTAAGACATAGGGACTTTTCAAGAAAGAAACAAGGGTAAAGACATAGGGACTTTTCAAGAAAGAAACAAGGGTAAAGACATAGGGACTTTTCAAGAAAGAAACAAGGGTAAAGACATTCAAGAAAGAACCAAGGGTAAGACATAGGGACTTTTCAAGAAAGAAACAAGGGTAAAGACATAGGGACTTTTCAAGAAAGAAACAAGGGTAAAGACATAGGGACTTTTCAAGAAAGAAACAAGGGTAAAGACATAGGTAAAGACATTCAAGAAAGAACCAAGGGTAAGACATAGGGACTTTTCAAGAAAGAAACAAGGGTAAAGACATAGGGACTTTTCAAGAAAGAAACAAGGGTAAAGACATAGGGACTTTTCAAGAAAGAAACAAGGGTAAAGACATAGGGACTTTTCAAGAAAGAGACAAGGGTAAAGACATAGGGACTGTTCAAGAAAGAAACAAGGGTAAAGACATAGGGACTGTTCAAGAAAGAAACAAGGGTAAAGACATAGGGACTTTTCAAGAAAGAAACAAGGGTAAAGACATTCAAGAAAGAACCAAGGGTAAGACATAGGGACTTTTCAAGAAAGAAACAAGGGTAAAGACATAGGGACTTTTCAAGAAAGAGACAAGGGTAAAGACATAGGGACTGTTCAAGAAAGAAACAAGGGTAAAGACATAGGGACTTTTCAAGAAAGAAACAAGGGTAAAGACATAGGGACTTTTCAAGAAAGAAACAAGGGTAAAGACATAGGGACTTTTCAAGAAAGAAACAAGGGTAAAGACATAGGGACTGTTCAAGAAAGAAACAAGGGTAAAGACATAGGGACTTTTCAAGAAAGAAACAAGGGTAAAGACATTCAAGAAAGAACCAAGGGTAAGACATAGGGACTTTTCAAGAAAGAAACAAGGGTAAAGACATAGGGACTTTTCAAGAAAGAAACAAGGGTAAAGACATAGGGACTTTTCAAGAAAGAAACAAGGGTAAAGACATAGGTAAAGACATTCAAGAAAGAACCAAGGGTAAGACATAGGGACTTTTCAAGAAAGAAACAAGGGTAAAGACATAGGGACTTTTCAAGAAAGAAACAAGGGTAAAGACATAGGGACTTTTCAAGAAAGAAACAAGGGTAAAGACATAGGGACTTTTCAAGAAAGAGACAAGGGTAAAGACATAGGGACTTTTCAAGAAAGAAGCAAGGGACGCGCTAGCATCCTTAGCAGAGAAAGAAGTTTTCCTTTAATGTCAAGTTGGTAATTGCTTTTTGCGTGTGTGACATTTGGTGAGACTAGTTTAAAAGGAAAAATCAGTTATGCATTAACAGATTATTAAACAAAAAAATCTGCTTTTGTAACACATTAACACTAGGCTCTGATCTAGAAAGAAATTGGGGGAGAGAACAAGAAACTCAGTCGAGCCGGAAAGAGTAAAGGGGAGGGGCAAGAGACTGGATTTCCAATGCAATATAACACACACTCCGACCCCGTTTTAGAAGTCTAAAAATTCTTCAAAAATGCAATGAATATACTTAAGTTTGTTAATTTTCTCACCTTTATTACCCTTACTAGCATTTTCAAAGGGCAGGAGCGGCCTGATTAAGCATTGAACGAATAAATAGAGTCAAGTACCTTCCTCTCAATAAATAAATACAATATTTGCGCGTTGCGGGGGTGGCTCAGTCGGTAGCGCGCCAGGCTCGTAATCTGTAGTTCCTAGGTTCGAGTCCCAGCTGGGTCAGCGTTGAGATTTATCTCCGCAAAAATTCCCCGCCTGCCCACGGTCAGTAGGGGACACCGATGGGCTTGGAAAGGCCGCCGTCCGTCGGATGGGACATTAAGCCGTGGCCCCATGTGCGAGAGAGCCATACCCTGTGCACGTTAAAGAACACGCTGGATGGCCTTGACAGGAGGTGCCATCTGTCTCCCAACAGCTGTTCCAGTGGGTTCCCTCCCCCAACCTTCTCTGAGCCTTCGGGGTCCATGTGACCTGGCCAATTTAGCCCATGGTGTGCAAAAAAGTGCCGCTCAGAGGTAAAACAATCCAATCCAATATTTGCGAGATATAAAATCCGGATTCGAAGAGAATTGCGTTAAATCTTCAATTTACTTCTAATAACTTTTTTCCTTTAAAAATTTTGAAAGTTTGGAAATCCACATTCAAAGCTTCCTTTCATCCAACATTGGGGCGGGGGTGGCTCAGTTGGTAGCGCGCCAGGCTCGTAATCTGTAGTTCCTAGGTTCGAGTCCCAGCTGGGTCAGCGTTGAGATTTATCTCCACAAAATTCCCCGCCCTGCCCACGGTCAGTAGGGGACACCGATGGGCTTGGAAAGGCCGCCGTCCGTCGGATGGGACGTTAAGCCGTGGTCCCGTGTGCGGGAGAGCCATACCCTGTGCACGTTAAAGAACACGCTGGATGGCATTGACGGGACGCTACCATCTGTCTCCCAACAGCTGTTCCAGTGGGTCCCCTCTCCCAACCTTCTCTGAGCCTTCGGGGTCCATGTGACCTGCCCATTTAGCCCATGGTGTGCAAAAAAGTGCCGCTCAGAGGTAAAACAACCAACCAACCATCCAACATTGGAAGTGGCTAATCCATATTAGAGCGTAATATACACTGCTCGTCACAAGTTAGGATCATTTTATTGATCCGTGCTTATCTCAAAATATATTCGGGCAAATTTAATCAAAGGTGATGGGGCTTGCCTCCCGCCATTAGAGAATGCTACTAAGGGTAATGGGGGCAAAAATGATTAAGCTACGTATATTTCATGCATTTTTCAAGAAATTTTTAAAGACCTAAAACGAAGGAGTAAATGTTATACTGCAATGATGAATTTCAGTCTTCTGCTCAATACAACGGATCTGCGGTTGGTCCCCCCCCCCTCCTTTTACTTTTTTCCGATTCGATCGAGTCACTCGTAACCCACTACCCCCCCCCCTTTTTTTTTTCCAGCTCCAATACTGTGTCCTATGAGCTTAGAAAGGCCGCCGTCCGTCGGATGGGACGTCTAGCTAGGGCTCCGTGTGCTAGAGAGTCATATCCCTGTGTACGCTAAAGAACACGCTGAATGGCCTTGACGGGAACTACCATCTGTCTCTTAAAAGCTGTTCAGTGGGTTCTCTCCCTCCAACCTTTTCTGATCTCTCTGGGTCCTTGTGACCTGTCCATTTAGCCCATTTGTATGCAAAAAAGGGTCGCTCAGAGGTAAAACCACCCAGCACGTGACTGTGTGAGGATATACGGAATTTACAAGTTGAGTTTTTCCAAACTGAAAGTCTGACATTCTAAGTACTTAAAAAATCTTTTATTGATATCTAAGAATTATTTTTTCATCCACCTTTTGGTGATCCCTGCTTAACTTTTGACGAGAAGTGCAAACATCCGGATTCCGGTAGATTTGCTGCTCATATTTAACCCTTATCATTTTTTTTTCTCGCAACCAATTTTAATGTTTTGTGTATAATTTTTTATAATTTTAAGGTTTAGTTTAATTTAATTTTTTAAATTTATTCTCTATTTCGAATAACTCAACGTACACGTACCATTTCGGCCTTTTTGTTTCTTTTTGAAGGAGGTTCTCAAATCTGTGGGTTTGTAGTTCATGACCTATCAGTACAGATTATCTGAAGGGTTGGGTTGTTTTACCTCTGAGCGGCACTTTTTTCCACACTATGGGCTAAATGGCCAGGTCACATGGACCCCGAAGGCTCAGAGAAGGTTGGGGGAGGGGACTCACTGTAACAGCTGTTGGGAGACAGATGGTAGTCTACCGTCAAGGCCATCCAGCGTGTTCTGTAACGTTGGGTTGTTTTACCTCTGAGCGGCACTTTTTTGCACACTATGGGCTAAATGGCCAGGTCACATGGACCCCGAAGGCTCAAAGAAGGTTGGGGAAGGGGACCCACTGGAACAGCTGTTGGGAGACAGATGGTAGCCTCCCGTCAAGGCCATCCAGCGTGTTCTTTAACGTGCACAGGGTATGGCTCTCCCGCACACGGGGCCACGGCTTAACGTCCCATCCGACGGACGGCGGCCTTTCCAAGCCCATCGGTGTCCCCTACTGACCGTGGGCAGGGCGAGGAATTTTGCGGAGATAAATCTCAACGCTGACCCAGCTGGGACTCGAACCTGGGAAGTACAGATTACGAGCCTGGCGCGCTACCGACTGATGACCGCCCCTTATCTGAAGGGAAAATAAGAATCTGACGAATATCTACAAAAATATTTTAGGAATCCTTATGGCTTGGCCATGCCACTCAAAAAGCAAAACAATCCACAAACTTTTGCTTGCTTCTTTTTTTTTAATTTTAATATTTCATTGGATTTTTAATTCCCAAGTAAATATTTCAATGCTCTGTAGTCCTCCACTTTTATTGTTATTAATATTTTGAAGACACACTTGACTTCTAAAACAATTACGTAACTAAATAAACAATGAAAGTCAGTTTGATTCAAAATAAGTTCATTTATTATTATTTCAATAGAAAAATAGCTTTAGTCTCTTTTTTTCCTTTACATTAATATATAATAAATCACTGATAAACCAGTTATTCTTCACCCTCCTTCTCTCCCATAAATCTGTCGTTTAGTAGGTGGTTCCTTTCCTTTCATCGAATGGTGCGATTTGGAGTAGCTCTTGGGGCGGGGGTGGCTCAGCCGGTAGCGCAACCACGCTCGTAATCTGCACTTCCCAGTTTCGAGTACCACCTGGCCCAGTCTTGAGACTTATCACCGCTCAATTCCCACCTTACCCTCAGTGAAGAAGGGGCGGGGGTGGCTCAGTCGGTAGCGCGCCAGGCTCGTAATCTGTAGTTCCCAGGTTCGAGTCCCAGCTGGGTCAGCGTTGAGATTTATCTCCGCAAAACTTCCTGCCCACGGTCAGCAGGGGACACCGATGAGCTTGGAAAGACCGCCGTCCGTCGGATGGGACGTTAAGCCGTGGCCCCGTATGTGGGAGAGCCATACCCTGTGCACGTTAAAGAACACGCTGGATGGCCTTGACGGGAGGCTACCATCTGTCTCCCAACAGCTGTTCCAGTGGGTCCCCTCCCCCAACCTACTCTGAGCCTTCGGGGTCCATGTGACCTGGCCATTTAGCCCATGGTGCGCAAAAAAAGTGCCGCTCAGAGGTAAAACAACCCAACCCTCAGTGAAGATAAAGATACCGATAGGTTTAGAAAGGTCGCCGCCCGTCGTAGGGGACGTTGAGCTATGGATGGTGTTCAGGATAGCCACACCCTGTGCACGTTAAAGAAAACACTGGATGGCCTTTGCACTTACTTCCGTCTGTCTCATAACAGCCGTCCAGTGGGTTCTCTTTCCCCAACATCCTCTGAACCTTTGGAGTCGTTCTGACTTGGTCATTTAGCCCATTGTGTGGAAAAAAAGTGAAGCTCGGAGGTTGAGTTGTTTTACCTCTTAGCGGCACTTTTTTACACACAATGGGCTAAATGGCCAGGTCACAAGGACCCCGTAGCTTGAGGCTCAGAGAAGATTGGGTGAGGGGGACCCACTGGAACAGCTGTTGGGAGACAGCTGGTAGCCTCCCGTCAAGGCCATCCAGCGTGTTCTTTAACGGGCATAGGTATGGCTCTCCCGCACACGGGACCACGGCTTAACGTCCCATCCGACGGACGGTGGCCTTTCCAAGCTCATCGATGTCCCCTACTGACCGTGGACGGGCGGTGAATTTGCGGAGATAAATCTCAACGCTGATCCAGCTGGGATTCGAACTTGGGAATTGCAGATTACGAGCCTGGCGCGCTACCACTGAGCTACACCCGCCCCCCGCTCGGAGGTAAAACAACCTAACGCAACGGAGGCGCTCTTACGATCTCATACAGCTACTTGAAATGTGTGTGTGTATATGTTGGGGGGGGGGGCGTCTGTTTACTTAGTATCGAACTTAAAATCATCCAAGTGAAAAGTTGACAAGATATGCGTTAAGGCTTTTGCTTCCTTTTTGCATGCAGTGCTGCTTGTAATTAAAATAACACCTTTTTGTGCCTCGTGAAAGTTAATGGCGCATCTCTAGCACAAGCAGTTATCTGCATTTGCTAATTGCAGTGCAAATGGCTTTCACGGTTTTCCCGAGGAACAGCAGCAGCAGCTTTCAGAAAAATGACCATCATTTGTCTTCATGCAGATTTTAGTTGTTTTCTGGCAACATGTCGACTTTCGTGGTCTTTGAACATTTCTTTCGTTTTCTGTTCATTTCGGTTATAACTAGCGAATGCTTTCGCCTAATTGATATTTACTACCAATTAAGAAATAAAAAATCGTTATTTATGTTCTATTCTTTTAACATTGGCTCTGGAAGCATAGAAATCAGCTTAAGCAGTTAAATGAGATCTATCTTTACATTGTAGTAGGATGAAGGGGCGGGGGTGGCTCAGTCGGTAGCGCGCCAGGCTCGTAATCTGTAGTTCCCAGGTTCGAGTCCCAGCTGGGTCAGCGTTGAGATTTATCTCCGCAAAATTCCCCGCCCTGCCCACGGTCAGTAGGGGACACCGATGGGCTTGGAAAGGCCGCCGTCCGTCGGATGGGACGTTAAGCCGTGGCCCCGTGTGCGAGAGAGACATACCCTGTGCACGTTAAAGAACACGCTGGGTGGCCTTGACGGGAGGCTACCATCTGTCTCCCAACAGCTGTTCCAGTGGGTCCCCTCCCCCAACCTTCTCTGAGCCTTCGGGGTCCATGTGACCTGGCCATTTAGCCCATGATGTGCAAAGAAGTGCCGCTCAGAGGTAAAACAACCCAACAACATTACTTGACCAGTTAGTTTTATAGCAAAAAGTTTCGTTCAATGATAAATTCTCTTCTCCCATTCCATTCTTTCTTCATAGGATATGATTCTGCATTAAAGTCATTTTTCCCCCCAAATAAAGTCCCGGACTTGAGGAAGTTTCGTCCCAAGCACTCTCTAACTCGTAGTCCTCTTATTTACATTGAAAAAAGTTTTTAAGCAATATTAAACTCAAACTTTGTGATTAACTAACTAGGCCCTACCTGGCTTAGTGGTTAGCGTACCTGACTACTCTTTCAGCGGGTTTGTATGTTGTATTCCTTGTGTGTTTGTATAATATACGAGAAACCAATAAAAGCTTACAGGTTATCTCCGTCTTTCGTGTTTTTTAATGAAGAAAAAAGATTTTGAAAACAAAAATACTAGTGAGATTTTAATACTGGACGAAAAAAACCAAAAGAAGAACTTGAAGGACCCACAATTTTGTGTTGTTTTATTTTCCCGTTTCTACATCTTATCCTCAACGTACTTGCCAATGTTGAAATATTTTTTTTTATGAGTTCCAAATATTTATGGGTAGTGTGCACTGGCTTGTTATATTTACTTGCTCCTTAAGTCTGGGGGGCGGGGGTGGCTCAGTCGGTAGCGCGCCAGGCTCGTAATCTGTAGTTCCTAGGTTCGAGTCCCAACTGGGTCAGCGTTGAGATTTATCTCCGCAAAAATTCCCCGCTCTGCCCACGGTCAGTAGAGGACACCGATGGGCTTGAGAAAGGCCGCCGTCCGTCGGATGGGACGTTAAGCCGTGGCCCCGTGTGTGGGAGAGCCATACCCTGTGCACGTTAAAGAACACGCTGGATGGCCTTGACGGGAGGCTACCATCTGTCTCCCAACAGCTGTTCCAGTGGGTCCCCTCCCCCAACCTTCTCTGGGCCTTCGGGGTCCATGTGACCTGGCCATTTAGCCCATGATGTGCAAAAAAGTGCCGCTCAGAGGTAAAACAATCCAATCCAATCCTTAAGCCTGTGGTAAGAGAGCCAGGCTTGTAATCTTCAATTGTCAGGTTCGGGCCTCACCTACGCCGAAGTTAAGATTTATTTCCGTTAACCTTCATCCACTGAAAGGGATACCGATAGGCTTGAAAAGGCCGCCGTCCGTCGGATGGGACGCTAAGTCTTGGCCCCGTGTGCTGGAGAGCCATATCCCTGTGCACGCTAAAAAACAAGCTGGATGGTCTTGACGAAAGACTTCATCTGTCTCTTGGCATCTATCAAGTGGCTTCCTTTCCCCAACCTTCTCTGAGCCTTCGGGGTCCATGTGACCTGGCCATTTAGCCCATTGTGTGAAAAAAGTGCCGCTCAAATGTCAAACACCCAAATCCCTAAGTCTGCATTGGTGCACTTTTAATATTCTATTTATACAAACCATTAACAGTAACAAATATGTAATTAAGTTAATAATGCCTAATTCGAAGTGAATTTGTCTTCAAGCAGCAAATACGTATGCTGAATACTTAGTCCTAGTCGCATCGTTATCTCTGTGAACTCGCCAAATCTAAACGCACCCTGTCGGAACCGTAATAACTGAATAACAACACTTCTGTCGTTTTTTTCCGAAATCGCTATTTATAAATAGAGTTATATAATTGGTCTCTTGTAGGGTATAAAGTACAGATTGTGCAAATGCAGCTGTTGAAAAGTAGGCCTAACGAAGCGAAGAAGGAGAAGTAGAAACAAAATAAAACTACGAACACACAAAAAAAGGGTATGTTGCTTAAGCACCAGGCTCCTTGCCTCGTCTCAGAGGGAGAGTTCTCAAATTCGCTAGGCCTGCTGCTTTTTCCTGTTTCTCGGTTATTCTGAGAAACTAACGCTGGAGCCTGTCAGAAGATGCCGCCGTATCATCATGTTGTGGCGCTAGTGTCGTCATTATTTCTTCGCCTCGAGCATGTTGCCAGAGCGACGATGCTATCGTGGATTACTTTTGATGTAAACAGATAGATGGCTTCTAGTCAAAAGAGGATTTTTATACAGCTTCGTACTTTGAAAAAAAAAAGATGTATGAAGATGAGGTAATAGTTATGTTACTAAGTAACAGTTTTTTTTTTCCTTTTAACATATTATCCTAGAGATTTAACGGCTGAGGTGGGAATCCTGACAACCTAAAAAAAGCACAAAACTATATTTTTTCTTCTTTTATTTTGCATATTTGAAAGTCTTATGTCTTAAAAACAAATAAAACTACGATGACAATTCTAAGCAACACGTTATGTAGCTATTTATTTTATATTACTATTTAGAGTTAAAAGCAAACAAAAGCCTTTTCACATCTGTATTACTTTGGGATTTTTTTATGCATGCTTAAAGTTTGCATATCAGATTATTAAGATGAACGTTATTCAAAGAGGATTCCTCCCCCCCCCCATACTTCCCCAAGTCTGATTTTGCAACAGAAACAATCGCACAAAAATTTTGTGTTTTTTTGTTATGGATTATGAGTATCTGCCAGTTTGGGCTCCAACAGAAATTGTTAAAGCTGATGATCCTGTCTTGCTTATTAAAGCTCTTAATCCTTTCTGATTATTTACCGATGGGCTTGGAAAGGCCGCCGTCCGTCGGATGGGACGTTAAGCCGTGGCCCCGTGTGCGGGAGAGCCATACCCTGTGCACGTTAAAGAACACGCTGGATGGCCTTGACTCCCGTCAAGGCCATCCAGCGTGTTCTTTAACGCTACCATCTGTCTCCCTTAGGCTACCATCTGTCTTAGGCTACCATCTGTCTCCCAACAGCTGTTCCAGTGGGTCCCCTCCCCCAACCTTCTCTGAGCCTTCGGGGTCCATGTGACCTGGCCATTTAACCCATGGTGTGCAAAAAAAGTGCCGCTCAGAGGTAAAACAACCCAACCTTTCTGATTACTGGATTGTTGCGAATCACAGTTGTCGAAAATAACAGGAATCTGTTATATTTTTGTCACAAATGACAACTATTTCCTTTAAAGAATTAAAGCAAGTAAACTCGTTCTTCTACATTTTTGAAGTTCTTTTTTACTGTAAATGCGATATAAATATTTCATTGCAGTAATATCTGCCTAGTGAGCAAAATATTACCTCTTTGTTTGGCTACGATTTAAAAAACATTACAGATATGTGTGTTTCAATATGTATTGGAGTCAAGACAATCTTCTTCACAGATCTTCTCTATGGTAATTTTCACTCACGATATCCAGTCAGACCTCAGAGACAAAGGGTTGGGTTGTTTTACCTCTGAGCGGCACTTTTTTGCACACCATGGGCTAAATGGCCAGGTCACATGGACCCCGAAGACTCAAAGAAGGTTGGGGGAGGGGACCCACTGCAACAGCTGTTGGGAGACAGATGGTAGCCTCCCGTCAAGGCCATCCAGTGTGTTCTTTAACGTGCACAGGGTATGGCTCTCCCGCACACAGGGCCACGGCTTAACGTCCCATCCGACGTACGGCGGCCTTTCCAAGCCCATCGGTGCCCCCTACTGACCGTGGGCAGGGCGGGGAATTTTTGCGGAGATAAATCTCACGCTGACCCAGCTGGG
Source organism: Ryuthela nishihirai (assembly GCA_038380435.1). Lineage (NCBI taxonomy): Eukaryota > Metazoa > Arthropoda > Arachnida > Araneae > Heptathelidae > Ryuthela > Ryuthela nishihirai. The sequence continues at coordinate 13,540 of JAWZYU010001382.1, forward strand.
ACTCGAACCTGGGCAGAGGCAAAGGTAGCCTGGGTTAAGTTGGGTTGTTTTAGCTATGAGCAGCACTTTTTTTTGTACTCAATAGGTTGAATGTCCAGTCACAAAGACACTAAGGACTCATAGAAGTTTGGCAAAAGAATCCAATGCATATTTGTTAGAAGACATGTAGAATCTTCGTGTCAATGCCATCCAACGTGTTGTTTAGCGTGCACATGGTATTGCTCTTCTGCACACCGAGGGGCAATACCTTATCGACGCTAAGAAACACTCTCGATGGCCAGAAATTAGCTTCAGGTTTCAAAAATCTTCGACTTTTGTACCGTTTAATGGTGGAAATTCAAAGTAAATGAAGATGGAAATGCGAAAAGTAAGTTTTGCTAATATGTACCCAACCCAAAAGTAATTTTTAATTTACCTTTTAAAACACAAAAAAAAATTGACTATCATTGGAAGAACTGAAAATATAAAATAATACCCCCTCAAGCAGCTGCTTGCCACAGAGGTCTGACAGGAGCCTGTCAGTTTATATGCCATAGTAGAAGGTCTGTGAGGATGGCAGGACCTCAGCAGATAAACGACACAAACAGCCATGCCTTACCCGGGGCTCGAACCCAGGTCCCTTAGATCAGCAGCCAAGCGTGCTAACCACTCGGCCATAGTGTTCGGATACTTTTTCGACATGAAGGTTGCCAGATCGCTAATTTCTAAACCTGGATCGTGTGGGCCCACTCACAGAAATATTGAGCGTGTGCAGTTACCGTTCACAGCAAACTGGAGCGTGTGCAGTTACTGCACACGCTCCAGTTTGCTATGAACGGTAACTGCTGCGAACGGTTTGCTGTGGACGGTAAACTGTGTGAACGGTAACTGGAGCGTGTACAGTTGCTGTACACGCTCCAGACGTTTTTTCTGAATTCTGTAATCGACCATAAAATAAAAAATAAATACCCCCTCAAGCAGCTGGTTGCCACAGAGGTCTGACAGGAGCCTGTCAGTTTATATGCCATAGTAGAAGGTCTGTGAGGATGGCAGGACCTCGGCAGAAAAACGACACACGCAAAATGAAAACAATAGCTCGTCTTTTTATAAAACTAAAAAGACGAACAAAAGACAACGTTCTTCACAGATTTTGTTGAAGAGAAGATAGCTGACGACAAAACCACTGGACGATCCATCTTTGTAGATGATCAAGCTTTAATAAATGATGTGAAGCGTTTTCTGAAAGAACATCAGTTATTTCGATGACAGTTCACTTACATTTCTTGTCATGTGCAGCCAACTGAGTTTGCAAATAGGAAAGTTTGTGCAGAAATCCGACACAAATCGATTTTTTTCTTAAACCATTGGCTGCCAAATGCGCCGTTCCATGGGCTCCTTCAACCGCCATTTACTACAACACTTAAAAGAGCGGGGCGTCGTCTCGGGGTGTGACCACACAGAAAACGATTTGAGTGGCTTAGTATTTTCAAAGTCTCAAACTTTTCTGGCTTCTTACCCCCCCCCCCCCCCAAAAAAAAAAAAAAAAAAACATTATCAACAAGTGAGCAACCTACTGCACATGCTCCATGTTCTTGTGAGGTCATTTTCTGTTTAGGTTTGATAATGGTTTTTAAGTCGCCAGAAAATTTCAAAACTTGGATAATGCTGAATCGCTTCCCGTGTGGCCGCGGACCCTTAGCTGTGCACTCACTCCCATCCGAAAAAAAGATCGGATAAAAAATGAAAATACGAGCATTGTGATCACGTACAATGACGGAACTCGGAGGGCAGATGCGGCACAACGGAGCCCGTGCTTTTGCTCTGTACTTTTTACGCCACCCCTGTGGCGTAGCTGGACTTTGATGTTGCCGACTGTAACCGACCTGACGGGTTCTGAACGCTCTCGTGCGACCGCCGCAGATAGCGAGGTCACGGAGGTCGAGGCCGCGATCAATCATAAACTTTTGATCGGCGCCGCCCGCGCGGTCCCTTCTGCTACTGCACAAGTTCCGTAGGTTGACTGGCTTCGTCGATTGGCCTCGATCGTCAACTCGAAAGTGAAGGGACAAGTTGTTCGTCGTCAGGTGCGACTAGCCACCCGACGCTTCATCAGGATTTTCTTTCGTTCTAACAAATGCGTAGATCTGATTTCTTCTGTCGGTTGCGGTTCTTTCTCTTCCGCAGGATAATAATTCCAACTTGTGTAAAGTGCGTACGAAAAGGTGTTTTTATCTCGGATGCTGGGCGTGTTTTGTTCCCATCTTTTGTCAGAATCGTTTTTAAAGATGACGAGAAAACGATGAAGAGATGATTGTGAGCTGCAGCTTGAGTGCGCACTGCCAAGGGAAGATTGGGGGAAGGGAATCCACTGGAGAGATGAGGCTCTCGTCATGGCGGAACAGATTCACTGGCAAAATAAAAACGTTATAGTGATTTTGACAACCGAATACGGCAACTTTTCCTCACATAAAATAGACGATAGAGATTTTTCTAAATTTGTTCTTAATTTGATAATAAGTTTAATAGTTTTTTTGTTGTTTGTAAACAAGTTGTTTGTGCTCATGCACAAATTATTTCTAAATAAATAAAAAAAAGAAAATAAATATCCCTGAAGCAGCTGCTAAGGAAGGCGAGACCTCAGCAGAGAAACAACACAAACATCCGTGCTTTACCCGGGGCTAAATGCTTGTATTAAATATTTTACCAAGCGATCGAGAAAGAGAGGATTTGATTGGAAGATAAGATTTTCACAACAAAAGCACCTATTTAGGTTGGGTTGTTTTACCTCTGAGCGGCACTTTTTTGCACACAATGGGCTAAATGGCCAGGTCACATGGACCCCGAAGGCTCAGAGAAGGTTGGGGGAGGAGACCCACTGGAACAGCTGTTGGGAAACAGATGATAGCCTCCCGTCAAGGCCATCCAGCGTGTTCTTTAACGTGTACAGGGTATGGCTCTCCCGCACACGGAGCCACGGCTTAACGTCCCATCCGATGGACGGCGGCCTTTCCAAGCCCATCGGTGTCCCCTACTGACCGTGGGCAGGGCGGAGAATTTTGCGGAGATAAATCTCAACGCTGACCCAGCTGGGACTCGAACCTGGGAACTACAGATTACGAGCCTGGCGCGCTACCGACTGAGCCACCCCCGCCCCACACCTATTTAGAACTAGGAGGTTTTCTTACTATAAAAAGTAAATAAATTACTCCTTAAGCAGCCTGTCAGCTTAGTTCGCCATAGAGAACATCTGTCAGGATGGTGGAACTTCAGCAGAAAAACAGCATAAACATCCATGTCCTACCCGGGGCTTGAACCCAGGTCTTGTTGACCACTCGGCCACCGGGGCGCTATTTCGGAGTATTAGGCTTACAAATTGTTTTGCATCATAAAGAAAAAGAGGCTAGAACTGAAGTAATTAAAATTATGTTTCTGGGATTAAAAAGCAAGAAAATGTAAAAATGTATTTTAATGGTACCATTGGGTGTCGGTAAAGGGTGTGGTGAAGCTTGGGACAAGACGGACAGTTGCCCCCATTGGGAAAAAAATGATTGAAAATTTAATTTATATTGAATAATACACCAAAAATTAATGTTTTCTTCCTTATACCCCCTCAAGCAGCTGCTTGCCACAGAGGTCTGACAGGAGCCTGTCAGTTTATATGCCATAGTAGGTCTGTGAGGATGGCAGGACCTCAGCAGAAAATCACCACAAACATCCATGCCTTACCCGGGGTTCGAACCCAGGTCCCGTAGATCAGCAGCTAAGCGCGCTAACCCGTCGGCACGAAATGTAATTTTTTTTAGGTTTTCTTTTGTTTCCGAAAGCATATCATTATTTTTTATTTATTAACACGAAAAAACGTTTTCTTACTTGTATTTTCAATTTAATAAGTTTTCCTTCTTTTTGGTTTAATTTTTCATGATTGCTGTATTCCTAACTTTTTAACCCCCTCCCCCTGGTAAAATTTTGCCCCACCCTGAAGACATTTTGACCTCCCCCCCCCCTGAAAAAATTTTCCGCCGAAGTCCATGTAAGGTACTGATTAGAATTATTTCTTATTTGTTCACAATTAAAAAAATTATAAAATTAAAAAATATTTAACGGCGAAATAGGAGGATTTTTACATATCCAGGAGTGCTGGCACCCATATTCTGCTGTGCTTGGATCACCACTGAAATTAAAAAACTATAGTTAACGTTAATGAATAATAACATAAAAAGTGAATATAAATAAGTAATTTAAATCATAAAATGAGAACATTAATATGTTATTCAAAATAAAAAAAGTGAACATTAGTAAGTTTTGGCAGACACAATTTTCTTTCTCGATAATGTCTCATTGCTTTTCCTTCCTTTCACGTGCATGCTGTAAAAACAACTACAAGGGAGACTACGTTAGAAATGGGACTATAGCTTCACAGCGCATTCACAAACTCTCAAATCTGGCTCTAATATTTCTTTCCTGGTAATAAATTAAAAAAAATACCCCCTCAATCAGCTGCTTGCTATAGAAGTCTGACAGGAGCCTGTCAATTTATATACCATAGTAGAAGGTCTGTGAGGATGGCAGGACCTCAGCAGAAAAACAACACAAACGTCCATGCCTTGTCTGGGTTGTTTTACCTCTGAGCGGCACTTTTTTGCACACCATGGGCTAAATGGCCAGGTCACATGGACCCCGAAGGCTCAGAGAAGGTTGGGGGAGGGGACCCACTGGAACAGCTGTTGGGAGACAGATGGTAGCCTCCCGTCAAGGCCATCCAGCGTGTTCTTTAACGTGCACAGGGTATGGCTCTCCCACACACGGGGCCACGGCTTAACGTCCCATCCGACGGACGGCGGCCTTTCCAAGCCCATCGGTGTCCCCTACTGGTCGTGGGCAGGGCGGGGAATTTTGCGGAGATAAATCTCAACGCTGACCCAGCTGGGACTCGAACCTGGGAACTCTGGTTAATACGGGGTGGGGAGTGGGTCCCGAAGGACCCACTCCCCATGGGGAAAGCACGTGGGGCACATGGGGAAAGCATGGGGGCTCCGTCTCACGACACTACACGTGCATAGCAACTAGAGGCCTGGAAGTAGAAGATGAAGTTTGTCTCAGGGGAGACCACCTGGAGTATGGGTGGTGTTAAAGGGGGTGCTGAGTGCAGCCCGGGAAGAAAGTAGGAAGATAAGTCAAAGAGAGACAGCAGCCACGGACCTCAAAGGAGAGAGTCCCGAAGCCGGCAGACGAGCCAGCCTATGTCCCTCAAGTGTGCCCTGACACGGGCACTCTCAATGGACACTGAGACCAGTTCGCCTGCTACCTCATTGATCGCTTGGGAGTCCCTGAGTTCGTTAGCGAACCCCTCTGTGATCGGACACCTGAGGATATAGTGCCCGACATACAGATTACGAGCCTGGCGCGCTACCGACTGAGCCACCCCCGCCCCCCTTGTCTGGGGGTCGAACCCAGGTCCCTTAAATCAGTAGCCAAACGCGCTAACCACTCGGCAACGGGACGGACGACGGAGAAAACTAGAGCTTTTCAGATTTTTTTTTTAAACAAAATTACCCTTCACGCAACTGCTTTCTGCAGAGATCCGACGTGATTCTGTCAGTTTTAATACGCCGTAGAAATCTGTGAGGAAGGTAACAACCACAGCAGAAATAAGCAAATAAATTACCACTGAAGCAGTTGCTTGATAAAGAAGTCTGACAAGTGCTTTCAGTGCAGGTGCAATTGAGAGTCGAACCTGGGAATATCGTCTTCGTTTCCATGGGTTCCTAATATCACTATGGAAACGAAGAGGCAGACAAAACTGTTAGAGAGAGCTAGGATACCTGGCTTTCACCCAGGAGGCCCGGGTTCGATTCCCGGAGTGGGAATGGTGTGTCCGGCCATGGCCGAGTGGTTAGCGCGCTTGGCTACTGATCTAAGGGAGCTGGGTTCGAGACCCGAGTAAGGCATGGCTGTTTGTGTCGTTTTTCTGCTGAGATCCTGCCATCCTCTCAGACCTTCTACTACGGCATATAAACTGACAGGCTCCTGTCAGACCTCTGTGGCAAGCAGCTGCTTGAGGGGGTATTTATTTTTTTTTAATAATACAGAAATTTGTGCAATAGAAAAAATTGAATAATTGATTCGGAATGGATTAATACTATAATAATAATCATCTTTATTCATATTAATTGCACAAAAGTTTAAACAGATGACCCGCAAAGCATCTGCTTATCTGCAGGAGATAAGACAAAATAAAATAAATACCCCCTCGAGCAGCTGCTTGCTACAGAAGTCTGACAGGAGCCTGTCAGTTTTTATGCCACTATAGAATGTCTGTGAGGATGGCAGGACCTCAGCAGAAATATGACACATACATCTATGCCTTACCCGGGGCTCGAACCCAGGTCCCTTAGATCAATAGCCAAGCGGCCACAGGACGGTTTGAGATTAGACTACTATTATCAAAATAACGTCTGAATTCGGGAGATGAAATTAATTCTGATTTAAAAATTAGACTAACTGGTAGTTAGTTATCTGTAAAAACTAGTAATTAATTGTAAATGATTAAATAATATTTCTCTTAAGAAACAGGAAAAAAATTCCCTAACTTGGAGAAAACTAATTTAATTTTAATTTTAAAATAAGGGCTCTTTATTATAAAAAGGTATATAATAAAATACATTGAACTACTAAATTTATTTTTAGATAACTATCTCGACCAATCATATTTAGGGGGGCGGGGGTGGCTCAGTCGGTAGCGCGCCAGGCTCGTAATCTGTAGTTCCCAGGTTCGAGTCCCAGCTGGGTCAGCGTTGAGATTTATCTCCGCAAAATTCCCCGCCCTGCCCACGGTCAGTAGGGGACACCGATGGGCTTGGAAAGGCCGCCGTCCGTCGGATGGGACATTAAGCCGTGGCCCCGTGTGCGGGAGAGCCATACCCTGTGCACGTTAAAGAACACGCTGGATGGCCTTGACGGGAGGCTACCATCTGTCTCCCAACAGCTGTTCCAGTGGGTCCCCTTCCCCAAACTTCTCTGAGCCTTCGGGGTCCATGTGACCTGGCCATTTAGCCCATGGTGTGCAAAAAAAGTGCCGCTCAGAGGTAAAACACTCCAACCCTACTGAGGTCTCGCCTTTCTCTCAGATTCTTCTCTATGGCGTATTGAACTGACAGGCTCCTGTCAGAACCTCTGTGGCACGCAGCTGCTTGAGGGGGTTATTTTTTTTTAAAGTCTTCAACTTGTCATGGTAACGCCACCTTACTCTTATTTAGCGTGTATCCCTTATTTTTCTTTGCTAATCCAATATTTTTATGTCATATATAGTGACTTTTGAAACGCAAAATAAATTTAAGCAATGCACTTGTACAATAATTTTAATATGAGACATTAAATAGTATTCAAACCACGTGAATTAAGTTTTCAGCAAGTTCTATCAATTGTGTTCAGCGCCATTGCTAGGGGGAGGGGGGAAAGGAACTTTATTTTCACGCGCCTTGCCTTCCTCCCTAACCAAAGCAAGTCATTGTATTATTGTTCGATGCCGAAAATTCAAAAAATTACCATTATTTTCCAGGTGTCAGATAACTTTTAGTAGTCTGCCGTGAGTGAGAAATTCTCTTGGTATTTTTTTTTCTCGGAGTGACGGTCTTTCCGCCTTTAATCTTCTGATCAATCATTGTTATTACAGCATAAAGAAACTCCACCACCACTTGCATCACCGCCACAAGGGGGCGCCGCTTCTCGTACATCCGGACCACTTCGTGCCTTCCAACAACGACCTTGGCCAAGGTCATAACCCTTCCAGTCCACCAGCAGCGTCGGAAGAGATGAGCCGAGCTGGACGGCGACGGTATCGGAAGAGGCAGAACTTCCACCACGGGGTGCACTTGCTGAGGACTTCGACCACAGCGCCTCCTAGACACCACCAGAGGAAGTTCAATGATCTGTGGGTCAAGTTGGAGACTTTCCCGAGGTAAGGAGAAGAAATTGCAAACAGAGATACAGGTGCCCGGCTGAAAATTAATAATAATAAAGATCTCAGTAAGTTATGCCAATGGTGAATCAAATTAGATGCGCAGTAACTTCTTTAATAAGCCGTTTATGAGACGATGCGATTAAAATTAAGATCTTAATCAAATCTAATCTCGAATATAAGTAACATTCGTTTGGTATTTAATCAGTTATCAAAGTTTGAATGTTTAACATCAGAATTGCCAGCCATGAGAATTTACTTCAGAAGTTTATTAAAACTTTAATAATAATTTCAAACCATTTAATAAACGTCGTGCATATTTTAGAAGTTGGTGTAAATATTTCTTGCAATATTCCGACGAATATTGCAAGAAATATGCAATAACAATGTTGCTGTTAAATATTCCCGTTTCCATAGTTCATTAAATGATGATCGAATATTTTTATTCAGAGTTTTTTTTTTGATAGATTTGATACAGAATTTATCTTCAGTCACATATTTTTTTTTCATAAAAAGAAAAAATTTAAAAAATTTAAAACTGTTAAAAAATTATTCGTAGCATCAAATTTGTTTTCCCCACTGGCATATCAAAGAAATTCTTAAGTTGATATATCTAATTTATATTGGGCCATTTTACCTCTGAGTGGCACTTTCTTGTACCCAGTGTGGGGAGGGGGCAGTGGTGGCTCAGTCGGTAGCGCGCCAGGCTCGTAATCTGTAGTTCCCAGGTTCGAGTCCCATCTGGGTCAACGTTGAGATTTATCTCCGCAAAACTCCCTGCCCACGGTCAGTAGGGGACACCGATGGGCTTGGAAAGGCCGTCGTCCGTCGGATGAGACGTTAACCGTGGCCCCGTGTGCGGGAGAGCCATACCCTGTGCACGTTAAAGAACACGCTGGATGGCCTTGACGGGAGGCTACCATCTGTCTCCCAACAGCTGTTCCAGTGGGTCCCCTCCCCAACATTCTCTGAGCCTTCGGAGTCCATGTGACCTGGCTATTTATCCCATGGTGTGCAAAAAAGTGCCGCTCAGAGGTAAAAAACCCAACTTGTACCCATTGGACTAAATGGCCTGGTCGCAAGGATCCCAAGGGCTAATAGAATGTTGGCGTTTTTAACGTGCATACGGTGTGACTGACCAACACAAGGGCAACTGCATAACGTTCCATCAGACGGACGGTGTCCCCCTTCTCACCTAGTGTACAAAGGGGGGGGGGGGGTTATAAATCTCAAGGCAAGTACAGGACTCGATATCAGATTATGAGCCTGGCGCGTTATCAGCTGAGCTAACCCGCCTATTTGTCTAGGTAGGATAGCCTTGGCCAAGGTCATAACACTTCCAATCCACCAGCAGCGTTCGTAACACAACAGTTAGGACGTTGCGAAGTATAGGAAAACAAATTTGTATCCCCTACTTGTAGCAATGTTTCAGATTTGCTTATCGAAATGTGTTATCAACCCGTTTTTTTAAAGTAGCTGTGGCCAAATTATTATGGACATTGCATCGTTCATGAAATACCATGAAACATGCCAATGTATGCAAAATTCTTTACTGACGTAAGTATTTACATAACTACGAAGTCCTATTGAAAGGCGTGGTGGAGAAGAAGGTCAAGTGCGATATGTGTAAAAATGCTGATCTGACTGATTTCGAAAGGGAACTCATCGTTGGAGCGCGATGGGCGTGATGTAACTTAATGGAAAATGATGGGGGGGGACAATATTCCAAGTGTGTGGGGAAGCAACGATCTCAAAAAGAAAAAGAACTTCCTCGAATCGTGGCAAATGCGGGAAGAAAAAGACTTCGACAGATAGGGACAGCCGTTTGTTGGCACGAACTGTACGGCTAAACAGAGCTGCTGTAGTTCATCAGCTAAGAGAGATGGGTTGTTTTACCTCTGAGGGGCACTTTTTTGCACACCATGGGCTAAATGGCCAGGTCACATTGACCCCGAAGGCTCAGAGAAGGTTGGGGGACCCACTGGAACAGCTGTTTGGAGACAGATGGTAGCCTCCAGTCAAGGGGGCGGGGGTGGCTCAGTCGGTAGCGCGCCAGGCTCGTAATCTGTAGTTCCCAGGTTCGAGTCCCAGCTGGGTCAGCGTTGAGATTTATCTCCGCAAAATTCCCCACCCTAGCCACGGTCAGTAGGGGACACCAATGGGCTTGAAAAGGCCGCCGTCCGTCGGATGGGACTTTAAGTCGTGGCTCCGTGTGCGGGAGAGCCATACCCTGTGCATGTTAAAGAACACGCTGGATGGCCTTGACGGGGGGCTATCATCTGTCTCCCAACAGCTGTTCCAGTGGGTCCCCTCCCCCAACCTTCTCTGAGCCTTCGGGGTCCATGTGACCTGGCCATTTAGCCCATGGTGTGCAAAAAAGTGCCGCTCAGAGGTAAAACAACCCAAGCCCTACGAATGAGAGATGATCATTCGAATTGAAAATATAAGTAACTAGAAATCAAGATTAATTTCTAGATCAAAGAATCAAGATTAATTTCTAGACCCTCAATCCGACCCCTATTTGACCTTGATTGCTACACTGGATCTGAAAATTCTTATTTCTGAGTTCTTCCAATTTTTAGCTCCCTAGCACCGGTAGATCTAAATTTGAACTTTTTATTTTTAGCTTCCTATTTTAAAACCTATTTTAAATTTGACCTTTTTATTTTTAGCTTCCTATTTTAAAACCTATTTTAAATTTGACCTTTTTATTTTTAGCTTCCTATTTTAAAACCTATTTTAAATTTGACCTTTTTATTTTTAGCTTCCTATTTTAAAACCTATTTTAAATTTGACCTTTTTATTTTTAGCTTCCTATTTTAAAACCTATTTTAAATTTGACCTTTTTATTTTTAGCTTCCTATTTTAAAACCTATTTTAAATTTGACCATTTAACGTCGAAGGACCACCCGGATCCAAAATTTCTTAACATTTCCCAGATTCCGAAACACTCCCAGACTCTAATTTTCACTTTTCCAGCACTTGTAGCACAAGGTTTGACCTCTACATAACCTCCTATTGATCTTGAAGGACGCATCAGAGGTCAAATTTCAATTTTTTTTCTTTTAGATCTATGACCGGGATTAGGTTCCAGTTTTCAGAGCACTATCCTTTCTGCATCCACGGTTAGAATTAGGGTGGTCCTCCGTCAGCCGATCACTCACAATCGTGTCTATACATATTAGATGTCGAAATTTTGTATTTAACACGTTCAGCATGGTGTGGCATAGCACTGATGTCTCACTGGCTGTTCTACTTTGCCCGGCGTGACATCAATGAATGCCTCAGCTCGAAAATTAACTATATTTCAGTGGTGGCATCACGACGTACCACACCGTCTTACTGAACCAAATTTAGTTCAAAGACGGTGAGGTAAAAACATGATTCCTCATAATTTGAGTAATTAAAAATTGATGAAACTGTATTTAAATGTTTGAAACTCTGTAAAATGTTTGTTATAAATATTTTGAAAATGAAATACTACCAAAATAGTTCCCCGTCCTTAGTGAAAAAAAAAAATCTGCTCTACACCCATGCTTAACGTGTTAAACTATCTGATTGGTTGTTTCCTCCTTTGCAGACCAACCGCCCGTCATCTACCTCAAGAGGAGCCAACGCCAGAAGTTGAAGATTTCAGAAATACGCTCCGGGCGTGGTATGGGCTGCCGAAATCCTCGTCCGATGCTCTGTCCACTCCTTGCAAAAGATTATTGTTCAGTACGTGCTTGTTCATCTGTTGGACAGTGAGCTTTCTCAGGACTCCTTGATCAGCGATAAACGTGTGGCAAAAATAAAACTGAATACGATTTCAGGGCCGATGTTTGACCGCCGCCGACCTTTCGCGACACCCGTGAATGGACTTCGTTCGGTAGAATCCGCAAAGCATCGTTAGAGCCGAACATTCGAGTCAAAACTTGCCGCCTACTGAGAGCCGCCATGTTTTTTGTTAAGTTAGAAAACGTCCCTCTCGAAGCGGCGAGAGCCCAAAAGACATTTTTTTTAAGAATGCATCCGTGTTATTTATTTATTGATTTCTTGCATCGTCTCGTGCAAGTTTGTTCAAAACCAGACTTAAAAAGAGTTTTATGTTAAAACTCCAGAAGTTACTTAAAAAGCGAATCTCGGTCTAAAAAAAGGCAAAAACGCGAGGAATTAATTCATTCTCTACAAAGTATTGGAGTCTGAAATTTGTGGAATCGGTGTTGTACTTCGAATCTGTTGGAGGCTGTTTTTGTTTTCTTCTCTGCAATGTAGTAATCGTGCAATTTTTTTTTATGACGGTTCCGGGGTTTAATGATGAAATTTCAAGAGAAACGAAATATGTGAGAAGAGGAAAATCCTGATGTTTTAAAATAAAATTTCGCGGTGAAAAAAAATCAAAGCTAATTTAAGTGGTTACTGGTTTGGATTGTTTTACCTCTGAACGGCACTTTTTTTGCACACTACACCGGTAAATTGGCAGGGTCACAAAGACCCCAACAACTCAGAGAAGGTAGGGAAAGTGAACATATTGATAGGAGACAGATGGAAACCATCCGTCAAGATCATCTAGCGTGTTTAAAGTTGATTTAGCAACGCCAGAAGTTGAAGATTTCAGAAGTACGCTCCGGGCGTGGTATGGGTTGCCGAAATCTTCGTCCTCAGAGTTGGGCACGTGACCCGCAGGATATACTGGACAACTAATTGAAACTTTTTTTTTATAACATTGGTGAAATAGGATGTTTTTAACTAATTTTCAAATATAAGCTTTCTGCACATGAACACATTCGAGACGCTGCCTTTGTGCCATTTAAACGCCAAAATTCACTCTTCAACGTGCAGCGCGTGTTCCTCCTACAATGACAACAACAAGAATTGCGGTCTGAGGTTAAGTTACTGTTACATGTTTTCTCTCACTTGGCAATCAGTGTTGCCAGCCCCAGAAAGTAAAATATCTAGTATCTTCCCAGTTGCCTGGAGGTGTTGGTATAGGAAGGTCTTAATAGGAGTCAAAATGATCAATAACATAAAAAGTGATGTGCTAACCTTTTTTTAAGGCCAGATCTGAAATATACACATGAAGAATAGTTAAAGGCAGTTACAATTGTTCATGTTATAAAAACCTTGTAAACCAGTGATATCTGTTAGGAGACAGATGAAAACCTGTCAAGGCAGATGTGTTAATGTGCCAGAACGCTTATAAATTGTATTTTGAATGTCATGTTGGAGTGTTCTATAATGCTTTTATAGATATGCAAAATTGAATAGGAATACAAGAAATAAACAGTGGTATTGCGACAGGGCCAATTGGGGAGACTATGCGCCTGCCCAGTTGACGGGTCATCTGTTCTCCAAGATCATTTGTCCATGATCTACGAAAAAGCGTCAACTGTTTAGTCTTCAAATTCCAGTCATCTTGCGCCCATGGGCGTCGGCAGAAATTTTTCCAGGGTGGGGCAAAAAATTCCTTTAGGGAGGGGCCAAATTTTTTAAGCGGGCAAAGAGAAAATAAACGTTTCAAGATAGAAATATTTAGGTGAGCATAATTGAAAATATGGCAAAGAAGCGTACACCATGCCGTAATAGAACTCTATATAGAGGAAAATAAAACGACAAAAAAAGGGGAAACTTATTAAAAATACATGTAAAAAATGTTTTTTCACATTTGTGATATGCTTTCTAAAAAAGAGAAAAGTAAAAATAAATCAAGATTAATCTGAGTTGAGGGAAAAACCATTAATTTTCGGTATATCTGTATTATTCAACATAAATTAATTTTCGATCAATGATTTTCAAGGGGGGGACATCAACCACTCTCCCCTCCCGCTGGATATTAACCACCTCGCAAGATCACCTTCAAAACATACATAAAGAAAAGGAAAGCGGTCAGGAAGAAAAATAATTTAATAAAATTTAGTATAATTTAATGATCGTAAGTTGGAACTCAAGACTTCATTCTTAAGTAATATGTTTGCATTGTGAGTAAGACTTGGAGCTGTTGAGTGCGAAATTCCTGTTTTGACAAATGAGGCAATTTATCGAAAAGGCATTTACAGCTATAGATTCTGAATTGAATTATTTATTACCTCATTTTACAGATATAAAATTCAATTTTTTAAGATTTTTTTTTTTACGGTTGTCGTTTAATGTAAAAAAGTTGATGGTTTTATCTGAATTTGCGATTTTTTTTTCTATAAATCGGAGCATAAGATACCGAAATTAAACTGGAATAAATAAGAGAAGTTTCGAGAACTAAATTTTCGAAATATATAGTAAAAAAACAACAACAACTCTATTTCATTGTTGATATATTGCACATTTCAACACGAAGAAGACTTTATGCTCGCTTGGCCACAAATGCGGACTTGTGATTAAACCATGGTGTGACAGTTGTAAGTTGTAGAATTTATGAATCGGTTCTTAAGCTTCCTTTCAAATGAGCCTCATTTATTGTACAAAACAAATAGAGAAAAAAAATTTAATATACAAGCAAAAATAAATTGTACAGTATGCAGTTAGTCTGTAAAGTTTAAAACGTAATATTTTTTTCTTAAAAACAAATCGTTTTATGATTTAATTCTGCATTGTTTGTCTTTATAATATGTTTAAATTAATGATTGCTTCTAAGAAATAAAAAGTTTATTAATAACTAACTGGTGTTCGTTCTTTACGTAATCGTCAATCTGTTGCCACTTTATGTTGTAAAAGGAACATTAAAAACTCAAATCACTAAGGGGGGGAAAAGAGAATGTTTAGAAGAGTGATATCTAACAACTTTTTAAAATGGCGTTTCAGTTTTTATTATGAAAATTATTTTCAATGCTTTCGCGTGCAAAACATTCCATCACTCCAGTCGCACTTAAATTCCGCCAAAAGTTTGGCGCCAAACGTATCTTCATTGATGGCTTCATTCGTAGCCTTTCTTGTCTACTTCTCGCAACTCCATTCACAAGGTACGCGAAGGCAGCTCTCCCAGAAATTTCGGACGTTTTTCGAGGGATCTCTCCCGACTAACGGCTGCTAGGTACTCGATCTGTTACTCCAACAGGGGGGGGCTCAGTCGGTAGCGCGCCAGGCTCGTAATCTGTAGTTCTCAGGTTCGAGTCCCAGCTGGGTCAGCGTTGAGATTTATCTCCGCAAAATTCCCCGCCCTGCCCACGGTCAGTAGGGGACACCGATGGGTCTGGAAAGGCCGCCGTCCGTAGGATGGGACGTTAAGCCGTGGCCCCGTGTACGACAGAGCCATACCATGTGCACGTTAAAGAACACGCTGGACGCAAAATTCCCCGCCCTGCCCACGGTCAGTAGGGGACACCGATGGTCTTGGAAAGGCCGCCGTCCGTCGGATGGGACGTTAAGCCGTGGCCCCGTGTTCGGGAGAGCCATACCCTGTGCACGTTAAAGAACACGCTGGATGGCCTTGACGGGAGGCTACCATCTGTCTCCCAACAGCTGTTCCAGTGGGTCCCCTCCCCCAACCTTCTCTGAGCCTTCGGGGTCCATGTGACCTGGCCATTTAGCCCATGGTGTGCAAAAAAGTGCCGCTCAGAGGTAAAACAACCCAACTCCAACAGGGTTAGAACTAAGTGGGACCACACCACCAAATTCGGGACCTGGCGCTCGTGTAAGGGCGGGACCACGGGGAAATTGCCAATTTCTGCCACCTATGACAAACGTGTTCCTCCTCCCCCCCCTGGAATTACGCCTATTATGTAAGATAATATAATTTGAATGGAAAATTGCGTGTTAGTAGTTCACTATTACTACCACAGATAATTTTTCAATGGAAAGGGACCCAACTCCCCTAAGTGGAAAAGGGACTCTTTTTTCAGAGGATGGATAGAGCTTTGGAGCCAGGGTCTTGGAAGTTTACTCTGGGTAAATCCTGTTTATTATAAGCTTCAGCTCCAGGCAAATTATGAAATTTCAACTAATTTTTTAATATGGCTTCATATTTCGTAAGAGTTGGGTTGGGTTGTTTTACCTCTGAGCAGCACTTTTTTTGCACACCATGGGCTAAATGGCCAGGTGACATGGACCCCGAAGACTCAGAGAAGGTTGGGGGAGGGGCCCCACTGGAACAGCTGTTGGGAGACGGATGGTAGCCTCCCGTCAAGGCCATCCAGCGTGTTCTTTAACGTGCACAGGGTATGGCTCTCCCGTACACGGGACACGGCTTAACATCCCATCCGACGGACGGCGGCATTTCCAAGCCCATCGGTGTCTCCTACTGACAGTGGGCAAGGCGGGGGAATTTTGCGGAGATAAATCTCAACGCTGACCCAGCTGGGACTCGAACCTGGGAACTACAGATTACGAGCCTAGCGCGCTACCGACTGAGCCACCCCCGCCCCTTTTCGTAAGAGTTTTTAATTTTTATTTATATTATAATCTAAATGTAGTCCAAATTACTAAATTGGAGTTCAACTTTATTGATTTATTTGCTCATCGGTTACAACAAAGTGAACAACACCAACTCAAATCAAGAGTTGTGAAAACTTTTCAATTTGCCGATTTTTTTAATTTTTTTTGAAAATTGCAAGGGATATCTAAA
>JAWZYU010001383.1:0-30001 GCA_038380435.1 Ryuthela nishihirai
GTTTGTTTAGTTCTGAGAGATATTTTTTGTACTCAATGTACTAAATGGCCAAGTCACCAGGACCCCCGTGGTTCAGAAAAAGTTGAGATAAAGGACCCATTGGACAGCTTGTTAAGAGATAGATAGAAGCCTCTTGTCAATACCATTTAGTGTCTTCTTTAATGTTCATAGGTATGTATGTGTTGAGAAAATAATTCAAAGCTAAATTTCACAATGTTAAAAACACAATTATGATTCGAATTTCATGGAAAATATTTCTACTTTAGATTTTTCTTTCTAAACATTTCATTGGGAATTTAGTTAGTTTTTAATAACCATTTACTAGTAACGTGTTACCATTATTGTGTTTCTATAGTAACCCCATGGGGTTGTTATGTTGGGGTTGTCATAGTAATGCCATGGCAACATAAGGTATTATTGTTTTGCTATAGTGATGCCATGGCATCATAAGGGTTGGGTTGTTTTACCTCTGAATGACAGTTTTTTGCACACCATGGACAACATAAGGTATTGTGTTGCCATAATAAAAAATAGTTTAACAAAAAACTTTACTTTTTAAAGAATAGTGTACATGAGCAGTTCTATAAAAAGTTCTAGTCATAAATTGCATTGCCAACTTATATATATGTAAATTGTATTTAAAAACCACTTAGCCATCCTGGTGGACGATTGGTTAGCATGCGTGGCTACTTATGAAAAGAGGCCTGTATGTTTATGTTGTTTTTCTGCTGAGATCTCATCTTCTTCACAGACTTTCTCTATGGGATTTTAATCTGACAGGCTCCTATTAAATCTCTGTAGCAAGCAGATGATTGAAGGAAAATTTATTATATTCAATTTAAAAGACCTTCTTGCTCAAAAATTAATTTAAAATAATTTAAAATTCTCTGTCATTGAGCAATAAAATTTTAGAGTTTATCCTTCAAACTATTTGATGTTGAAAGTTACCTAACGTCAGTACATAGCATCACTTCGCTGAAGACGGAGCGCTGTCTTTGCTCCGAAAAGCTTCTGAGAGTTTTCTCCTAAGAACTTTCAACATCAAATAATTTGAAGGATAAACTCTAAAATTTTATTGTTCAATGACAGAGAATTTTAAATTATTTTAAATTTATTATATTTCCAAAGTTAGGGAAATTTGAATGCAAGTTTTTTTGTGGAAAATTGTCACAGTAAATCTCTCTAAGTATCCCTTTTAAAGAATATTTCCCTAATATTTAAAAAATTATGGAAGATTAAACATGCAACACCAGCATTCTCTATTACACATTCCACCTTCTGTAATTCAATTACAAAAGAAATTAGAGCTCTATTATAATTTTATTTTTTCAAATTGAAAAAATAAAATTTGAGAATTGTGGTTTAAATATTTAAGTGAGATCTTTATCTCAAGTGACTTTTTGCAAATAGCTCATTTTCAAAGTGTGGGAGAGATGAATGTAGCATTCCATTCATTAAACATGGTGGTTTCTAAATAATCTTGGTAATATATATAATGTACACAGTCGTATCAGAATAATATGACCAGCCCCCATTCTTATTATTAGTTAGGTGGTCATATTATTCTGATATGACTGTGTATATTCCCCCATTGAAAATGAAGTCACCACAATTACTTTTTGCTATTTATTAAATTATTTTGTCAGTTTTCTGAAAGTTACTGGTATAAATACACAAGCCTATATTATTGGCCCGTTACACCTGAAAAACTCTGACATTTTTATTTTTTGCAGTTCTCTCTGCTGTGGTCTCACCTTTGTCACAGACCTTCTACTATGGTGTATAAACTGACAGGCTCCTGTTAGATGACTAACAAGCAGCTGCTTGAAGGGATATTTATTATTATTATTTTTAGAAAAATTAAGAGTTTGTGCAAAATTACAGCTGAACTCAATATTTGACACCAAACAATTATGAAAATGTGCAATATATACCATTCAGTATTTTTGTAAAAAAAAGTAGTTTGGAAGGAAAGCCAGCACCAGATCAAATAGTGCACCAAACTAGGCAAACATGTGGTGTGATCCCTCCTCTGCAAACCTTTCATGAAAAAATTGCATATCCTTATATTTTTGCATTTATATTACATAATTAAATGTTAGGATTTTGATGTACAATCCACAAGCATAACTTCAGCAGAGTCGTGAATAAACTTATCACTAGTGAAAAGTCCATAAAAGCAAGAGCAAAATCAGAAACAAAAAGAAGGCAATTCTTCAAATTCTAATAATTAAACAAAAAAAAGTTAAATATCTGAATGACATAAAATATAAACAACAGGCTTAAAAATATATATTTTTTTATAATTAGCAGAAATGGTATTCCAGTAGCTATGGTATCAGCACTGCTGCCAAAAAAGCTTCACCTGTTTGACAAATCACCTGTGACACTGAGAGTTTGCTTCTCTCACCCCTTGTTCAAAGTATTGATAATATAACAAAGACAGTCCATCTCCTTCATTCAACTGTTCCCTCCTCCCAGTTGGAGCTTTCTGGATGCACAATTACTTACTTTATACATATCATTTAAGACAATAAATTTTCCTACTCGGAAACTTAAATTGTTTTTCATTCATGTCATAAGACATGCAAAAACAAATTCATTTCCTCTAAGCTTGTAGCAGCTTTTAAATTTTAAGAGTAAAATGAAAAATGAATGTTAATTGTACACAAGCCAATGTCATATTCATTAGTGGGTTGGATTGTTTTACCTCTGAGCGCCACTTTTTTGAACACCATGGGCTAAACGGCCATGTCACATGGACCCCGAAGGCTCAGAGAAGGATGGGGGAGGGGACCCACTGGAACAGTTTTTGGGAGACAGATGGTAGCCTCCCATCAAGGCCATCCAGTGTGTTCTGTAACGTACACAGGGTATGGCTCTCCCACACAAGGGGCCATGACTTAACGTCCCAACTGATGGACAGTGACCTTTCCAAGCCCGTTGGTGTCCCGTACTGACTGTGGGCAAGGCGGGGAATTTTGCGGAGATAAATCTCAATGCTGACCCAGCTGGGACTCGAACCTGGGAACTGCAGATTAAGAGCCTGGGCGCTACCGACTGAGCCACCCCTGCCCCTTTATTAGTGAAGTACAAATTCTATTATTTTATCTTGAATGTTGAGTAGAAAAGTAAATGAATAGGCAGTAATTGGTGCTTTCCAAGACCTTACACCTAATATTAATTAATTAAATTATCTGATTATTCATATTCATTCATTAAATATTTGTTCGAATATCAGTGCATTTATAATTATAATCGCATTTTTAACATCCCATCAAAGTTGATCAGACGAGATGATCCTCCACTTTTGAGAAATTTGTTATTCCTCAAAAATCAGATTCGTTCATCTTATTACGTTTTAACATTTCTTACAATTCCAATTTAATCTCTAAAAAAGTAGTATGCAATATAAATTGAAAAAAAAATTCACCTATATAATCAAACAACTTAATAAGTACAAACCCTATGTCCCTGCTTCGATCCTTGACGAACAAACAAAACATTTCAAACAGTAACCTAATCCCAGACATAAAACGCCTTAAAGTTGCTAAAAATAAACCTAAATTCGACACACTGACGCCCGTAGAGTTTCGAGTCAATGATTCGATCTCTTGTTGCACCCCTCCCCCGACCAAACACTTTTAGGTCATCACCTACTTCTCCATTGCATACCATGCAACTTTGTTCAGCTGCCTATTAAGTCATCGAACATCATATCTTTACCATTCAAACATATCCCTGGGTGCAGAAAAGCTCCTTACCTGTCTAACAGCCGCATGGAGCCAGGTGGGGAACTCTCCCTACTATTCGACGTCCGCCATGTTTCCGCCCACAGATCGATAAAACAGCAGCTGGAGCAGACTTCGTTGTCCGTCGGTGACTGTCGAACGTAGTAGCCCTTGAGCTCTTTGGGCGCAAGAAATCATTCTCCGCACTCACCGCCTGAGGGAAGGAAAACGGACTCCGAGTATCCTAGTGGCCGAACACACCTGCACCCCCTTCTTGGTAGAGCCACTAGCATCTCCACCGCTCCCGGAGGAGGATTCACACACACTTTCAGATGCATATACACACACTCCCGCAGACGGAAGGGATCAAACTCCTAACGCGCGAGGCCGCTGCTGGGGTTGCGGCAAACGACAACAAACACATGCGCCCTCAAGCGGTAATCGTGCAAAACACGGCGAGTAAGAATTGTTTCTCCTTTTTTGTAAAGTGATAATGGCAACAGTGCTGTATGACTTAATGCGGAAGTTGTTTTAGCGTCTCGGTTGTCGGAGTGGATACTGTTAGGAATGCGATTGTCTTTTTTGTTTAATACAGTATGATGAAATAAATTTTTAACTTGTTTCCGGGAAAAAAACCGAAAGAGCTCTATTAATCAATACATCAAGTTTTTTTTTTCTGGTAGAGCTCAGATTATTAGTGATTTATGATTAATAGGCAGAGAGTGTTACTAGCCCTCCCCCAACCTCTATAGGGGACACCGATGGGCTTGGAAAGGCCTCCGTCCGTCCGATGGGACGTTAAGCCGTGGCTCCGTGTGCGGTAGAGCCATACCCTGTGCACGTTAAAGAACACATTGGATGGCCTTGACGGGAGGCTACCATCTGTCTCCCATCAGCTGTCCAGTGGGTCACCTCCCCCAACCTCTGTAGGGGACACCGATGGGCTTGGAAAGGCCGCCGTCCGTCGGCTGGAACGTTAAGCCGTGGCCCCGTGTGCGGTAGAGCCATACCCTGTGCACGTTAAAGAACACACTGGATGACCTTGACGGGAGGCTACCATCTGTCTCCCATCAGCTGTCCAGTGGGTCCCCTCCCCCAACCTCTGTAGGGGACACCGATAGGCTTGGAAAGGCCGCCGTCCGTCGGATGGGACGTTAAGCCGTGGCTCCGTGTGCGGGAGAGCGATACCCTGTGCACGTTAAAGAACACACTGGATGGCCTTGACGGGAGGCTACCATCTGTCTCCCAACAGCTGTTCCAGTGGGTCCCCTCCCCCAACCTTCTCTGAGCCTTCGGGGTCTTTGTGACCTGGCCATTTAGCCCATGGTGTGCAAAAAAGTGCCGCTCAGAGGTAAAACAACCCAATCCAATCCCAATCCAATATTTTTTTACCCAATCCAATCCCAACCCAATCCAATATTTCTTAAAGATTAACACCCCTCAAATAGTCAATGGTATAGTCGAGCTAGGACGAGCCCAATTTTTTTACACAAGTAACGTAACTAATGAAATTCGATAAAACGGTAAAATATTAATTTATGTTCTAAAATATTAAGCCGTGGCTCCGTGTGCGGGAGAGCGATACCCTGTGCACGTTAAAGAACACACTGGATGGCCTTGACGGGAGGCTACCATCTGTCTCCCAACAGCTGTTCCAGTGGGTCCCCTCCCCCAACCTTCTCTGAGCCTTCGGGGTCTTTGTGACCTGGCCATTTAGCCCATGGTGTGCAAAAAAGTGCCGCTCAGAGGTAAAACAACCCAATCCAATCCCAATCCAATATTTTTTTACCCAATCCAATCCCAACCCAATCCAATATTTCTTAAAGATTAACACCCCTCAAATAGTCAATGGTATAGTCGAGCTAGGACGAGCCCAATTTTTTTACACAAGTAACGTAACTAATGAAATTCGATAAAACGGTAAAATATTAATTTATGTTCTAAAATATTAAAATGAAAATCATGCCTATCAGAATATTATTTGTAAGGTCAAATGAATGCTTTGAATCAGAGCCTCTTACCTGGTGTCCCCACGTGCACATCGTAGATGCTCCGCAAGCTTTAATACAATATAGAATAATACAAAAATCTAGCCATTCGTTGGGTTGTTTTACCTCTGAGCGGCTCTTTTTTGCACACCATGGGCTAAATGGCCAGGTCACATGGACCCCGAAGGCTCAGAGAAGGTTGGGGGAGGGGACCCACTGGAACAGCTGTTGGGAGACAGATGGTAGCCTCCCGTCAAGGCCATCCAGCGTGTTCTTTAACGTGCACAGGTTATGGTTCTCCCGCACACGGGGAACCGGCTTAACGTCCCATCCGACGGACGGCGGCCTTTCCAAGCCCATCGGTGTCCCCTACTGACCGTGGGCAGAGCGGGGATTTTTGCGGAGATAAATCTCAACGCTGACCCAGCTGGGACTCGAACCTGGGAACTACAGATTATGAGCCTGGCGCGCTACAGACTGAGCCACCCCCTAACCATTCGTAATACTGCTAATATACATAAACTAAACGGCAACACTGAGGCCGAGCTTTTTCTTTTTTGGCCAATATTACTCAAATAAACAAATGGGACGGAGTGTGTTATCTCTGAACTGCACTTTTTTTTCAAACAATGGACCAAATGGTTAGGTCACATGGACCCCGAAGGCTCAGAGAAGGTTGGGGGAGTGGTCCCACTTGAACAGCTGTTGGGAGACAGATGGTAGCCTCCCGTCAAGGCCATCCAGCATGTTCTTTAACGTGCACATGGTATTGATAGGTCGCAGACCTATTGATTTTATTGATTTTAATTTTTTATATACTGTATTTCATTTCTATCTTGATGCAACCACTTTGTGTCTGAAGGAGATGTCTTCGGAGGTTAATGGGTGCAACATCTCCGTTGCGAATTTCATTCAGGGTTCCGTTTCATCTGTTTACATTGGTTGCCGAGAGGGAAATTGACTAATGTACGGAGACGAGAGGTGTCTTGTGAAACAATTTCACCTCGCCCAGAAGCAGACATTGACCTTCAAGAGGAATGCGAGTGTTGGCTGGCAGCAGAGCTCCATCTCACTTGTGAAATATGGAAATGGAGTCGGGTTTTGCCCAGGGCTCGGTTCTGATTGGCCCTTTTTGGTCGAGAGTTCCCAGGGTTGCCAGAAAGATATTGTCACGCTCGACCCGGGAGAGGGAGTTCGGTGTGGGTTGATCAGACTAACAGACCAGGGTTTGGTCTTTTTCTATCTTTCTTTTGCTATCTTTGCTAAGTCCAACTTTAGTGAAATTCACTGGACTGACTTTTAGGCCATGATATAGGGAGGGAAAGTGTTAAATTAGACATCTCTTAAATTAGTGAGATGATAAACTTTTACCTAAGTATGTTAGGCGAAATTTAAAGAAATTTGCTTTGCTTGGGAAAAACCACGATCAGAGAAATCTGGAGTGGGTGTTTCATGAAAATTTACGCCGTGTGCACATCACAGTAACTTAGCAGAATACAGTTCTCGTTCCGGAGAAACTTCAACATGGTAAAGTTATTTTAATTTAACTTACTCTGCTTGTTGTCACTTTCACTTTTAAGTTTTATTTTCATTATTTTGTGTGAGTGTTGTTCGAAATTAAGCTTACCTGAATGGAGTGAGTACTTAGTCAATTAATTGTAATGTAAAATCATCCACCTTTATAAGCCAGTGGTGGAACTTTGTTAAGTGTTGAATTTAAATAAATTCAAAATTTTTGTT
Organism: Ryuthela nishihirai; assembly: GCA_038380435.1. Taxonomy (NCBI): domain Eukaryota; kingdom Metazoa; phylum Arthropoda; class Arachnida; order Araneae; family Heptathelidae; genus Ryuthela; species Ryuthela nishihirai. Next base: position 7,460 of record JAWZYU010001383.1, read on the forward strand.
ATTGTTCAAACAAAAATTGGGTCTTGGTCAATCATGTGAAATCTCTACTCGTCGCAACTACAGTTAGAGAATACGGAACTGTAGATTGTAGAACTGTAAGACTGTAGAACTTGTAGATTGTTCCTGGTTCGAATCTAAAATCCTCTTTCGGCCACTCTTTCAAAAATATTTGTTTGAAGGCATTAAATTTCGAAGTCAGATTATCAAGCTATTGACATGCAGTTCTAGATAAGATAATTATTTTAGTAAACGCGGAACATTTTAAGTTCATACCGTATGCCTCGAAGAGGAAAAAGTTGCGGGTGACAGTATGGCTCTCCCGCACACGGGGCCACAGCTTGGCCCATCGGTGTCCCGTACTGACCGTGGGCAGGGCGAGGAATTTTGCGGAGAGAAATCTCAACGCTGATCCAGCTGGGACTCGAACCTGGGAACTGCAGATTACGAGCCTGGAGCGCTACCGACTGAACCACCTCTAAAAAGATCTGTGAGGAAGGCGAGATCTCAGCAAAGAGACGACACAAGAAAGAAAGCATCCATAATCAATCAGGAGTTCGAACCCGGTCTCTTTGATCAGTAAGCCAAGCGCCCTAACCACTCGGCCTTTTCTAAAAAACATTTTTCTAATTGTGACGGAGAAAAGGTCAACATTAGAATCGAGTAAATGCGTTGTTTCTGAATCTTTATTAACCAAATAGTTCCCATTTGGGAAATCTGATTTTCTATTCGTTTGATGGGGCGGGGGTGACTCAGTCGGTAGCGCGCCAGGCTCGTAATCTGTAGTTCCCAGGTTCGAGTCCCAGCTGGGTCAGCGTTGAGATTTATTTCCGCAAAATTCCGCGCCCTGCCCACGGTCAGTAGGGGACACCGATGGGCTTGGAAAGGCCGCCGTCCGTCGGATGGGACGTTAAGCCGTGGCCCCGTGTGCGGGATGCCATACCCTGTGCACGTTAAAGAACACGCTGGATGGCCTTGACGGGAGGCTATCATCTGTCTCCCAACAGCTGTTCCAGTGGGTCCCTCCCCCAACCTTCTCTGAGCCTTCGGGGTCCATGTGACTTGGCCATTTAGCCCATGGTGTGCAAAAAAGTGCCGCTCAGAGGTAAAACAACCCAAAAACAACTTCTCCATTTCCTCGAAATTGACGAAGTTCTGATTAATTCTTAATTCCCTCGAAATTGACGGAATTGCAAATTGCAGCTTCTTGTCACAACTCCTGAAAACTTTGCCAGAATGCCCCTTCCAAACCAAAGCCTTGGGTACACGGTTCGGTTATCCTTAAGTTGTCACCAAATGCATAGCGAACATTCAGTCAAATAAATTTATGAAAAATATATGTATTTATAATATAGTGAAAACAAACAATTAATGTGTCGCAAGTAGTTCTTTCATATGAGAAATAAAAAATGTTATGAATTGGATCGAAACATCTTCCTTTTCGGAGAGTAAAGCCACGGTTCTGTGTGTTTGAGAGCCATACCCTGTGCACGTTATATTTAATTGTCTTGACGGTTGGCTACCATCTGTCTCCTAACAATTGTCCAGTGGTTCCCCTCCCCACCCTCAACCTTTTCTGAGCCCTCGAGGCCCCTATGACCTGGCCATTCAGACCGTTGTGGGGAAAACAATGCCGATCAGAGGTAAAACAACCCAACTTTTTCGTAGTCCTTGCTTAGAGCTGTATTAAAATATCGAATCACAAATTTAAAATATGTTAAAATCAAAAACGTCGCAGAATTTTTCTCGAAGAGAAAAAGAAACAAACGCATCAAAGTGAAATGTCACAAGAAGTGAAATAGAAAGCATCAGAGACTCTAGCTTGATCAATAAAATTTATTTTCTTCAATCTCTCTTCCCTTCATTTTGTTATTCAAAAGCAGGTATCACATCTAAGTGTTGAGCCATCTCACCAAAGAGAAATAAAGCAAATGCGCTGACACGTTCTTCTGAGATTCAGTGTTAATTATATCCTCAAAGAATACTCGAAGAACATCACTGAAAAGAAACCGTGGTAACCTACCCCAGGGTATGTGACGCAAACTAGACAACAGATTTGATATTCGGAGAAAGCTTAATAACAGGCAGTTGCCTTTATAACAACAGAAAACAAAATCTGCGATGTTTGCTTTTATTTCGCCTGAAATGTCGAGTCAGTTCTCTCTCGGCGCTAACTCCCAGTCGAGTCTCTGCCAGTTTCATCCTCTCGCAGTTCAAAGGCAGTGAAAAATCGAAAACTAGGTCAAAGCGAAGGAACTGTCTCAGGACGTAGAGATTATTTATGTTTGCTTTACTCTGTGTGCTGAGAACTTCGGTTGCCGCTTTTCGTCTAGCAAGTCTCTTACGCGTTTGCTCTGCAGAGTTTTCGCAGGAATAACGCACGGGAAAATGGAAAGAAAAAAAATGCTAGGCCGTGGTGATCGATGTTTCCCAACTTGTATATGTAGGGTACTATTGTGTGCTTGCAGTCCCCGAAGGTTCTAAAAAAATGTGATACACAGTAGTTTGATGCATTTCGTTTTCTTCGTGCAAATGGCGTTTTCAATTTCAGTTGTGTTGTTAACTTAGAAAATGGAACGGTAACAAAAGAGGAAAGTTGATCAGAAATAAAATCTTTTGGTGTCTTCATAAGAAGACCCTAGCTCATAGCATTTTCAATTTACATGAGTTGTTTTACTTCTAAGCAGCACTTTTTTTGCTCACAATGGCCTAAATGGCCAGATCACAAGGACGCCAAGTACTTATATAAGGTTGGAGAAGGGGGACTTGGATAGCCGTTAGAAGAAAGGTGAATCCAGCGTGTTGTTTAACGGGAACAGGATATGGCTCTCATGCACACGAGGACAAGACTTAACGTCCCATCCGATGAATGGAAAGCCATCGATATCCACTTTCTTATCGAGGGCAGGGTGGGGATTAGCGGAGATAAATCTCAATGCCGTGACAGTTGGGACTCGAACCTGGAAATTCCAGGTTATGAGTCGAACGTGCTATTTATTAAGACAACCCTAGCTCCAAAATTGAAAGTAGTAGAGAGGTTTTAAGAATTTCTCAGTGGGTAAATGACGAGTGAAAAATTTACTTTTTCTTCTTCCAACATTGGATATTAATTACAAATTGAATTGCAGTGGCAAAGAAATATTTTTGTAGAATTTCCACGTTATGCAAAAGGAAAGCGAAATGACAAGGCTCCTTAACTTTTCTTATTAATTTTCTATGGAAAAATGCTACCGAATATGATAAAGATCATAATAAAATCTGTTGGAGTCTCAATTTTCAGGGGCGGGGGTGGCTCAGTCGGTAGCGCGCCAGGCTCGTAATCTGTAGTTCCCAGGTTCGAGTCCCAGCTGGGTCAGCGTTGAGATTTATCTCCGCAAAATTCCCTGCCCACGGTCAGTAGGGGACACCGATGGGCTTGGAATAGGCCGCCGTCCGTCGGATGGGACGTTAAGCAGTGGCTCCGTGTGCGGGAGAGCTATACCCTGTGCACGTTAAAGAACACGCTGGATGGCCTTGACGGGAGGCTACCATCTGTCTCCCAACAGCTGTTCCAGTGGGTCCCCTCCCCCAACCTTCTCTGAGCCTTCGGGGTCCATGTGACCTGGCCATTTAGCCCATAGTGTGCAAAAAAGTGCCGCTCAGAGGTAAAACAACCCAACTTAATTTTCAGCATTATTAGTTCAATATTTAAAGATTTACGGAAGTTTAAATATTTCACAACAGCAAAGCCATTCATAAGAATTTTTAGTTAAATAGATATTCACTATAAGTCACTATAATAAAATGAATATGTATTTTAGAAATATGTATAAATAATTCTTTCAATATTAATCAATTTTTTTCATGTAAAATTTTTAGGAGTGTCATTTCTTTTATCAAATATTTTTAGATTCCGTAACCTTTTAAATAGTGATTGACTCTTTGGGAAGTCAGGATTTACATAAATTTCGTGTAGATCTTGAAATTTACATTCTGTCATATTTTGCCTTAAAATGCTTATTTTCAGAATTATGGGACATCGAAATTGGTTTTGCACTGACATAATATGAAATTTTATAACTTTTTGTCTACAAAGTGTGTATAAAATAATCAAACCTAAATCCATTTCGAACACGCAATTTTCGACTCCTCCACACTCTCTCAGTGAGAAAGGATTTGTTGCCCCAATCGCTTCTCATCTCATACTACCCTCAGTGAGAAATGGAAATGGAAAGGGGGAAGCTTCCCTCCCCCTTTTTCCATTTCCTTTCATATTGTCCCCATTGAGAATGGATGGTGTCTTTCTTGTTTTATGCTCCTCTCATTTTTCTCTGAGTGAGAAGGGTTTTCTGCTCCTCCCTCTTTTTTTCTCCTCTCACACTAATGAAAAATAAATAAAATATCCCCTCAAGCAACCGTCGGTGATAAAGATTCTGCTACTTTTCCATTTTCCTGTTCCTTTCATACTGCCCTCAATGAAAAAGGTTTTGTTGTCCTCTCTTTACCTTTCTTCCATACTTCGTCAGTGAGAAAAGATTTGTTGCTCTCCCAATTTCCTTGTCTTCTCATACCACTTTCGGTGAGGATTCTGCCCTCCACTATCCTCCTGTTCTCATACTACTTTCAGTGAGAAAGGATTTATTACCCTTCCCTCTTTCCTTCTGCTCTCATACCTGCCTTCGGTGAGAAGGATTCCACTTCCCCTCCATCCTTCTGTTCTTCTCATACTACTTTCAGTGAGAAAGGATTTATTACCCTTCCCTCTTTCCTTCTGCTCTCATACCTGCCTTCGGTGAGAAGGATTCCACTCCTCCTCCATCCTTCTGTTCTCATACTGCTCTTGATGAAAAAGGATTTGTTACCGCTCTGCCTTTCCTTCTCCTCCCATATTATCCTTAATGAGAAGGGATTCTGCTTCCTCTCCTCTTTCTTACTCCTTTCATATTTTCCTAACCAAGAAAGGCTCTTCTTACTTTCCCCTTCCTTTCTCTTTACCTACTGCCCTCGACGAGAAAGAAGATATTGACTAATTTTAAAAGACCCCCCAATCATCACCTTTTAACTTTAGCCTTGGGAGTTTTACACCATTTTCTGAATGTTCTCTAACACCTATTAGGAAGAATGTTTTGTGAGGAGATGGACAGGATTTTTGTAATTAACCCCAGATCATATGAAAGGCCCCGCGTTTACTTAATGCCCCATTATCGCATCACCCAAGAAACGGTTCTGAGTGTGAATGATTCGATCTCACACTTTCTGTTTTGCGTTTAAGAACACATAAAGTTTTCAAAGAGAAAGACTCTTCACCAATGATTATTTATTTTTGCTTTGTTTAATGCCCTATTTCAATTAAGTTAATGAGCATCTGTAAAGGCATATTTTCACAATTCACAAATTAAGTAAAAAGTGCATAACACTCTGTTTTTTTCGTCTACATTCTTATTAAGATAAAAAACAGAAAAAACTTACTCTGCTGATAGCTCGAAATTTAAAACAAGGTTTTTTGCCTTCTGTTTTCTTCAGACAATAAAGCTTTTGTTGAACAAGTTTTTTCTTGTCACTGAACACAAGGAGAATGTTTTCTGCGTTTTTTTTCCACAGCTATTTTTTAGGAGGGGTCATTAGTTGAAACAACTAATTAGTTCCCAATTCAATTAATTTAGAGATTTCTTTCCTTTTCTTGTAATCCTACTTCTTAAGCTGAATTGCAACACGTATTAATTCATCAGGAAAAGTAATAAGACTACAGAAAGCAACACACAAAAATAACGAAATTGTCTTTAGACAAGCTAATTAGCATATTGTCCCACTTTAACTATTCACTCCTTGAATATTCACTCCGCAAATCCTTTCCTATTCACTCCCCAAATCGGCGGGGGTAAAAGTTTCTCTCCAAAAGAAACTTAATCCGCTTTATTACGAAAGACTGAAGTATTAAGAGAAACGTACTTAAAAACAAATAAGATAAACTCTGCTCCTAAATAAACGTGTCAAAGTTTTAAATTGTTCAGCTTCATTAATTTTTTTTAATAGTAACTGCAAAAAAAATATTCTTGAAGACGCTAGAGTCTTGTTTTACCTCAGAGTATTACTTTATAGTTCCACAATTGCTTAATTGGTCGCTAGACAACAGTAATGTTGTGGTTTGTTTTATCTCTGAGCGACACTTTTTTTACATAATGGGCTAAACGCCCAGGTCACAGGGATCAGAGAAGGTTGCGAGTAGGGGACCCACTAGACAGCTGTTAGGAGACAGATGGTAGCTTCTGTCCAAGGCCATGCAGCGTGCTCTTTAAGGTACAGTCGCTCAAAAATGTATCCGAACACTACGGTTGATTACAGAATTCTGAAAAAATATCTGGCAAAGATTTTTTTAGAAATTAGTGATCTGGCAACCTTCGTGTCACGTGACACGAAGGTTGCCAGATCACGAATTTCTAAAAAAATCTTTGCCACATATTTTTTCTGAATTCTGTAATCAACCGTAGTGTTGGGATACTTTTTTGAGTGACTGTACACTTCTTCAGCACGGGGGCCACGGGTGTACTTTCCATCTCACGAACGACGGCCTTTCCAAGCCCATCATTTTCCCCTTTTTTTACGGAGCAAACATACACCCCGAATACGAGGAGAATGTTTTCTGTATTTTTTATTTTCTGGAGATACTCGAGCGGTCATTAGGTGAGGTAATCCTATTTCTTAACTACAGGTATTGCTGTGCATGTTGAAACTTAACCATATACACAGAATTGAGGTTCACCAGGTACAGGTATGGCTCACTTGCACACAATGTGATGACTTAGCACCGAAGTTCTTAACCTAGATGAGAAAAGGGTTTTTATGGGGGACAGGGGAAGGGGGAGAGAAATATTTGGAAATCATATTATTTTATTTTAGTTTCAAAAATAAATCAAGCAAGGAGACCTGTAAATGGTTGGGCGAGAAAAATTGATGGGGTGGGGGAAGGGTACGAGTCTTTCATACATCGCTGCAAAGGGTATGGGACCTGGAAAAGGTTAAGAATCCCTGGTTTAGCACAAACCAAGTACGGCTCAATTGCATATTACGTTATGGTTTAACATAAACAGGGTCTAGTTCTCTTACACACAGTAGAAGCAGCAGCTCGTGTGGTTTCGTTGTTTTACAATAGTGTGCCTAGATTTGGCTTCAAATGTTCAAGATTCGAGATCTTCGGAGAGATAGGGGAGATCATTGAGCTTGGAATGGTGTCTATTCCCTGAAGGAAAATGTAATCCTTGGTCTGTGTGGAGGTAGGTCCTTTCCCGTGATTAGCCCTTGTTAACATTATGCCCTCTGTCATACACGGTGCATTATAGCAAGCAGGCTGAATGACCTTCAGATAAGTTTTTAATCTCCCTTTAACAGTTGTAAGTGTATCATCTTTACAACTACCTCGAGTTTTTGAATTCCTTGAGATCTATTATTTAGCTCACTGCGCAGTAAATTCGTAGGGAAAACAACTCAGTCAAATGATTTATTACAAATTTAATTCCGGTCAATATCATATCACTGAGCTTATCGTCATTTTAGTGGTTTGGCCTTGGTTAATGAAGATTACTGCAACTGCTGGGGCTTGGGTTAGAATTCTGGATTTTTGGGGTGGGTTTGGCTCAGTCAGTGGTGCATCAGACTTGAAATTTGTAGTTCCCAGGTTCGAATCCCACTGTGCCTGCATTGAAATTTATCTCCGCTAACATCCACCTTGCTCTCGGTGAGGAAAGAGACGTGTTTGGAAAAGCTCATTTCTTCGGATGTGGCGTAAAGCCCTGGCTCCATATGCGGTAGAATTTTGAAGAACACGCTGGATGGCCTTGACGGGAGACAGCTATCTCTCTCTCCTAACAGCTGTCTAGTGGGCTTCCCTTCCTTCCAATCTTCTCTGAGTCCTTGTGACTTGGCATTTAGCCAAATGTGTGCAGAAATGTATCGTTCAGAGGAATACTACCCAACCCATATTGCTGGCACAATAGTCTGTTTGCTTTTAACCTGCAAACGAACTTCTAAGTTTTGACGAAAAAACAAATAAAAAACCCCACAAAAATGTGTTCAGAGAAAAAAAAGTAGAAAGGCGTATCCGTTCTAGCGAATATGGACTGCTCTTTTTCAGAAAGATAAAAAAGTTGACTTTTTTCGCTTCAGGAAGAACGAACAAACAGGGTCTCTGAATGTTTACATAACAACTACTTTGTTCTTTAGAAAATGAGTTAAAAAAAAACCCAAATAATTTAAGAAAAGTGAACCGAAGCTAACACAATGTAACCTCTTTTGATTCACATAATTCTTTTTGTTTGTATATGACTGCAATAAGAACAAGCAAAGAGTAGCGTTTTAACCAGAGAATTACGAAACCATTTACATGGAATAAAAAAAAGTAACTATGGTATCTTCACTTGAGGCACAAGCTTTAAATATTAATTTAACTTTCAATAAAAAACTTTAAAGTCACCGAGGTAACTTAACAATCCTTCCCAGGCCACAGCTTGATGGTACTTGATGATCATTAAAAGTATTTAATCGATCGACAAGTCGCCATAAAGGTTTCTTCGTTAGAGGCTCAAGAGCTCCCTTTGTTTACCCGCTGTGAAAGATGCTCAATAGCCGCGTCATGCTGAGAAAGATAACGCGAAGATCTATTTTTCTTCTCAGATGCTATCTGTCTTTTGCTGTAGGTAGAGTAGCTCATATCGTGCAACACCACGTGCGAGATTAATCTCTATAACACACATTTCATTCAATCATTTAGAAACGTTGTCTTCCGTAATTAATTATCTTTCGTTCAAAATGTACTCTTCGTCAAATTTCTGCAATCCAGGCTCGGAACTCTTCGAATATCGATTATGCTACTTTTTGAGCTTTTCTGCTCTTGTAAGAGTCAAGCCCTCGAGGAGTAACGAGACACAGATGGCTTGAAATGACGTGGAGGATCATAGAGAAATGCTAAGTCAAAACGTATGTATATGTGCAAAAGATATGCTGAAAACTTTTCGATAGAAAGTGGTGCCAGCTACTACTAGACTATGTCAAAGTACGCATTATTTTTTGCTTTGTATTTTTTATTTATTTTTTGCTTGTTTTCGTGAGCTTTGAGGCTTTTGTCAGTGGGTCTCATTTCCCAGAGTATTGAGTCTTGAAGTATTTGTGAGGATTTTGTATGGTAAGACTCGTTCCCCAATAGCGTGAGTCAAGAAATCCTTTTGACAGCCGTTCTGGTGAGAATACTTTCCCAACAACGTGAGCTTCGAAGTTCTTGTGATATTAGTTGTCTTATGAGCCTTCTTCTCTAACAACATGATCCTTGATGTCCTTGTGACAGCCATTGTCTCGTGAGACTCATTCCCAGCGTCGGGGGCCTTGAAGTCCTTGTGATAGCCGTTTTTTCTGGTGAGAATACTTCCCCAACATCGTGAGCTTTGATGTTCTTATGATATCCATTGTCTCGTGAAGCTACTTCCCAGCATCGTGAACCTTGAAGTTGCGATAGTCATTGTCTCGTGAGACTCCTTCCCAGCATCGTGAACATCATCTTGTGATAGCCGTTGTCTCATTAGATTCCCTCCCCAGGAGAATGGGCCCTTGAAGTCCTTGTGATCATATTGTAGCTTTCTCTTGATATTCTTCCGCAATCCCCACCATGCCCTTAGTCCAGAAAGGGGACACGTTGAACTTATAAAGGCCGCCGTCCATTTGATGTGACTTTTAGCCGTGCCTATGTATACAGAAGAGCCATACCCTGTTCACTTTAAGGAATACGCTTAAAGAACTTGATGGAAGGCCTTCTGTCTCCTAATAGTATTATATGTCTGGCTCCTAATAGCTTCCAGTGAATCCCTTCTCAAAACCTTCTCTGACATTTGGGGTGTTTGCGATCTGACTAGTTAGTCCATTCTGTGCAAAAAAAAGTGCCACTCAGAGGTAATACACTCCAACGCAACTGACTCTTCCAATAATCAGAACATTTCTACTAATTGGAAATGATAAATATTTAAAACGAATTTGTAAACAACATATTAATGGAACAAATTTCGAATTGTGGTGGTGAGCGCGGTGTTCAAAGAGTTTACATTGACATCAAACACTTGCCTCTTCTTCCCTTGGCAGGGTATGGTAAGAAAAAGCTTTCTTGTTTTAAGAATTAAATAAAACGTTTTTTTCTGGTTTAGAGAGGTACTAACCAAATATTACCACTGGAGTTCCGCGATCTTCCATCCGTTTGAATTTACACTATTAATCGGGCACTGAACTTGGAAAATGACAAACTTCTTTTTAGTTTTGAAAACAATCATTCCATTTCCGCCAGAGGTGATTAGGTGTTCTAGGCATACGAGGTGTGGTAAGAAAGAAATAAGATTGCACTCATTACTCCTCACTAGACAGGTACAGTCGCTCAAAAAAGTATCCGAACACTATGCTTGATTACAGAATTCAGAAAAAATATCTGGCAACGATTTTTTAGAAATTAGTGATCTGGCAACCAAAGGTTGCCAAATCACAACGATGGGACCCCATCCCATGAAAGGGTCCCATTTTGACGACGTAGAGAGCATAAGGAGGCATACGATAAAACATTTAAAAAGCATTTGCAAAAGAGGATTAACAAAAATGTTTCAAAGCATGGAAGATGAGAATGGAGAAGTGAAAGAAGAATACTAATAAAAAAAGAATCTGGCTCGAATAGATGTAAAAATAACGATACGTCGGGTCTATCGACATCCTGATCACTCATGGTAGAAACATTAAGAGATTATTTCAATAAGCATCCAAAAGTATGAGTAATTAATTTTTAAAATTCATCTTTAACGAGGTAACTTTTATTTCACGCTAACTGAAAATCTTTACAAAACGCAAAAATATCGTTATTTAAACGATTTTGCGAACTTCAAGTTGAAATCTCCATATCGTTAATAATGCTTTATACGTAAATGAGATTCAGTGTATGAATTGGCAGTTCACAGTACGGAAAATGGGCTGAACTTTCAACCATCAACAAAACTATTAATATGTGCTTTTACGATAATGTAATCATATTTTTGCATTCAAAGCTGATTTTAATCGAAAAAGCAAGCCCCTCTCTCTCAGAAAAAGCAGATCTGAACCAGAAAAAACAATCGAATACATTAATGTTAAGAAATTCTTTCTAATCGAAGCGTTATTATTCAAACTGCTGGATCATATCCAAAGTGTAAAAATGGTGTGTTAATGACTGCAAGACAGAATGTACAGAAAGCAGCAACATATGAACAAATAAGATTTGGGAGATTAAGGAAAGGCGATTATTTTTAAATCGAAGGGTATATTAACTCTCATAAAAGTCTTTTTGCATCATTATGAATGCTATTTAACATTTGCAGCGCGTGTTTAGGGGTGGGACTTAACTCAGTTGGTAACGCGCCAGACTCGTAATCTGCAATTCTAAGGTTCGAGTGCCACCGTTGAGATTTACCCCAGCCTACTCTCGGTGAGGAAAGGGACCTTCTCTGAACTTTCGGGGTTCTTGTGACCTGGCCATTTACCCATTGTGTGCAAAAAAGTGTGGTTTAGAGGTAAAATAACCTAACCCCTTATCCAACCTTTTCTGAGTCTTCGGGGTCCTTGTGACCTGGCCATTTAGTCCATATGTGCAAAAAAGTTCATTCAGTGATAAAACAACGAACCAATCCTGAGAACTGGCCATTTAGCCCATTTTGTGTAAAAAGTGCCACTCAGAGGTAAATTCATATTTTTATTATAACATGAAAAAATTCACGAGTACAATAAACACAAAATATGCAACACTTTGTCAAATACTGTACATTATCAATGAAATATTTTACAAAGACCATCAAAACAGTAAAAGCTCAAACTAAGCAAAGCGATCAATAAATTATATATGAACAACCAAGGAGCTTTCAGCTCTTCCAGGTTAAAAAAAACACTATTTTCCCCCAAAGAAAACAACAAAAGAAACAAAAAATTAAAGGACACGTGTGGTGTGGGTATGCAATTTCCTCAAATATCAGTTTCTACATAAATATTATAAAAAATTATATAATCACAGTAAACATACATTCAATATTGTCTAAATTTGAAAAAATGTACTCAAACATTTCTTAAAAGTGTTTTTTTTTTGCACACTTAAAAACATTTTTCGTTTCTTATTGTATACTCTATTGTAGGGGTTATCAAAGTGGGGTACACCGTGAGAGCTCAAAAGTCGCTAGATCTAGTAACAAAGTAAAAATAACCATTGTTATACTATGTATAATTATAGTTTTATCTGTCATACATCTTCTCAGATCTCCTACTGTGGCATATAAACTGACAGGCTCCTGTCAGACCTCTGTGGCAAGCAGCTGCTTGAGGGGGTATTTATTATTTTTTTTTTATACAAGGGGTACGCCAGTTACATACACATTTCCAGGGGGTACGTGAAGCATAAAAGGTTGAGAACCACTACTCTAGTGAATTAAAAATGCAGGCAAAATGCTATAAAAAGTTTTGGAAAAATTTCCTTTTTCGTTTTATCTGTATAAAATTGTAAACCCAAAACTCTGGAGTTAATATTAATATTTCTAATCGGAATTAAGTCTTGATTTTTATGCAAAAAAAGATTCAAAAATGTAAATATAATTTCCTTAATGGCAATATATTGTAGTTGTTATATAACATGCTGCTCCTAGAAGAATAATTGTAATTAAGATTACGAACTATCTTATTTTGAACACAATGGTAATAAGTTTGATTTATATTCAACACCCCAACAACAAATTCCATAAATTAAGGTAGGCTGCACCCATTCGAAATAAATGTCCCGGAGGAAATTATAAATAACACATCGCTTTAAGTAATATATTTTATATAATATTCTATTTAGTTTTCAAGAGAGTGAGTGAATATGTTTTTTTACATTTTAAATTAGATTCTATTGCAAATCCTAAATAATTATAGCTATCATTCATATCGATAGCATTACAATTACAGTATCTGTATTTCAACTATTGAATTCTTGGAATTTAATAGTATTTCGAAATATATATATATAATGAAGTTAATGAATAAAAATGTTTTTGAGTTCTTTTGATGTTAAATTCTAGTTTATTATTAATAAACTAACTCAATAACTAAAATCTATGGTTATATGTTTATTTAAGAGGAGCTGCGTGTAAAATTTGCAACCGCATTTTTCAAATTTTTATTTTATAAAACTAATTGGAGCATGAATGTGAAAGCAATTCTTTCAGAGGCATAAGAAATAAAAGTAAGTAATCTAGTAAGGATATGAGAACAACTTCACAATTCTATCGGATATTATATATCCTTATATTGGTATAAGCCGTCCCGTGACCGAGTGGTTAGCGCGCTTGGCACTGATCTAAGGGACCTAGGTTCGAGCCCCGGGTAAGGCATGGATGTTCGTGTTGTTTTCTGCTGAGGTCCTGCCATCCTCTCAGATCTTCTACTGTGGCATATAAACTGATAGGCTCCTGTCAGACCTCTGTGGCAAGCAGCTGCTTAAGGGGGTATTTATTTACTTATTTTATATTGGTATAAGTAAGAATCTAGCCTGCAATCCCTATAGTCGATGCGTTGGTCCATACATTAGTGTTAGCTGGTTTCTATAAATACGTAATTTGGAAAACAGAGTAAAAAAAACTTCAACCACTGATACAAAATTGATGCCCTTGAGGATGTAATGTACGAAGATAATTCAGAAAGTAAGGCTCAATACTTAATTTCTGCCAAGGGTAGAATTACACCGAAGAAAGGCCGAGTAGGAATTGCAATGAAGAAAATAAAGGAGTTGTACCTTCATAAGTGTATTATTTTCCCACGTCATCACCAGACTTGCTGAAATATTTGTTGTAACGGTCGATCAGCTTATCAAAGTCATGCAGATATATTCATCTGTCTCCTAACAGCTATACAGTGGGTGAAGTCACTTTTGTGCTTTTCACTTTGAAGGCGTCATCCGATGGAAAATATCGTCATCCTAGATACTTCATCAGCTTCCAAAACATGTGAAAATCCAACGACGCTAAGTCTGGACTGTGCGCTAGGTGGCGATACCAGAACAGTCATAAGACCTATTTCGAGTTCATGGTCCCATTTCTTCAGATGTTGCATTGATAGACCATCCGAACTGTTCACTGCTACATATTGCCAATGGATTTCCACCACTTTTGTCCTGTGCCCGCAGAAATCGAATTACTACTCGGATCTTCAGCTTCGCATATATCTTCAGAACTTTAGCCAAGTTCGCTCTGAATCTGTACCTCACAGCACTGGGGTGTAACAGTGATAACTGCTTCCACTTAGGGACGTTATTTGGTATTCATTACGATGGTGGAGTAGCCCGAGCTATTCGTTTCGTTTCTTTGAAAACAAACAGGGAACTTTCTGATTCCCCTCACTTGATTCTCGTATTGCTAATTGGGCAGGGGTTGACTCAGTGGGTAGCGAGTTCAGGCTCGTAATCGGCTCATGGGGTTGATAAGGGCTGGTAGGCACAGGCTGAGGGGTATAACAAGTATTGATAGCGTGAGATAATTTTATCATGAGTATTGGTAAAAATGGCATATGGGGATTGCTTGAGTATTGGTAAACATGGCATATGAGGTTGCTTGAGTGTTGGTAAACGTCATGTGGGTTGGTTTGAATATTGGTAAACATGGTGTATGGAGTTGCATGAGTATTGGTCAACGTAGCATATGCAATTGCATGAGTATTGGAGAACGTGGCATATGGGTTGCACGAAATTTGGCAAGCATGGCGTATGAATTAGCTTGAGTATTAGTAAACGTAGCACATGCGATTGTATGCGTATTGGCGCACAGGAAATATGGGGTTGCATGAGTATTGGTAAACATGGCGTATGGGGGTTACATGGATATTAGTAAATATGGTGTATGAGATTGCATACACCATATTTACTAATATGAGTTGCATTTCAAATCTAGTGACTATGAGTTACATGGTATAGGGATTGCATGAGTATTAGTAAACATGACGCATAAAGTTAAGTATTAGTAAACATGACGCATAAAGTTAAGTATTGGTAAACATGACATATGCGATTTCATGAGTATTGGTAAACATGACATATGCGATTTCATGAGTATTGGTAAACATGACATATGCGATTTCATGAGTATTTGCAAACATGGCATATGGAGTTGCATGGAATTGATAACAGTGCTTATGGGCATGAAGTATGGAATAGCATGAGTATTGGTAAACATGGCATGCTGTTGGTAAACATGGTATATCAGGTTTGATGAGTATTGGTAAACATAAGTATGGGGTTGCATTAGTATTGTTATACATGACATATGGGTGGTATGAGTATTGCTAATCATGCATATCAAGTTGCATGAATATTGGCAAACATTGCATATGGTATTGCATGAGTATTACTAAATATGACATGTAGTTGCATGAGTACTGGTTAACATGGGATATGAAGTTGCATGAGTATTTGTAAACATAGCAAATGCGATTGCATGAGTATTGGCGAATACGACATATAGGTTTGCATGAGTGTTGAAAAACAGTATATAAAATTGCTTGAGCATTGGTAAACATACTTATGCTATTGCATGATTATTGATAAACGTGGCTTATTGGGGGAATGAGTATCAGTAAACATGGCTTATGGGGTTGCATGAGTATTGAGAAACATGGTGTATGAGGTTGGCACGAGTTTGGTAAATATGCTGCAAAGGGTTTATGAGTATTGGCAAACATTGCATATTGGGTTGCATGAGTATTTGTAAACATGGCGTATTTTGTTGCATGAGTATTGATAAACATGGTGTATCGGATTGCATGAGTATTGGTAAATATGGCATATTCAATTGTATGAGTATTCGCAAACATGGCATATGGAGGTTACTTGAGTGTTTGTAAACGTGGTATATAAGCTGCAGGAAATTTCGCTCGTTAAACACGGTGTATAGGGTTGCATGAATATTGGTAAAAATTGCATTTGCGGTTATATGAATATTAGTAAACATGGCGTTAGGATTTCATAAGTATTGGTAAACATGGCGTATGTGGTTGCATGAGTATTGGTAATTCATGGGTGATGCATAAAAGATTAGAAACTGAACGGGTTTGCTGGAACCCAAGCAAAAAAAGCGAAAAAATGGCGCTTCAGAAAATCACTAAACTCATCTTTAAAGACTTGGAAAGCAATTGGTGTAAACAAGTTGTTTTGCAGCAATTTAAATAAACTTGAATGGTCATAAGGGCAAGAAAACAAAGAGTTTTAGGCCTCAACCGAAAAATAAAAACTCAACATTAAAGAGAAAGAAAAAAGCCTCCAAAGTTTAGTCAGTTTTAAAACCACTGAGCACGCTTTCGACAAATTCAATCTTCTGTAAATGCGAACCAGAAAAGAGATTATAAATTTGTCTTGAAAGAAAAAATGTTGTCTACTAAATTCTGCGCATCTCATAATAAATTCGTGAAAAATAAAGATTCCGTAGTAGCAGCAGAATTTGTTCTCTTGAAATAGAAAATATTTCGACTTTCTTTCACTTCTGAGGGCACTGTAATCCGATTTAAGACAACTTCGTCATTTTTCAGGAGGAATTCTTTCTCGCTAATGAACTTCGTTATTCAATGCTTCGGAAAGTCTGATCCGTTGCCGCACTGCGCTGCAAGGATTGTTCAAAGGCCTTACTCAAGCATTTCGAGCTCTACAGGAGCGAGCTTAATGAGGTTACTGGGTTAAAAACGACAAAAAAAAAGAGAGCGGGTTAAATGATTTCAGAAAGGTTCACAATTGCATTGAAATCAGAAGATTGATGTGTTTAATTCTAGTTTTTTCATTTTTCTATTTTTATCTGGAGAAAATAAGACTTTAGAACTAGGGTGGTTACTAAACGCTATTTTAGGGCGAAAGTTGAGTTGGGTTCTTTTACCTCTGAGCGGCACTTTTTTGCACACCATGGGCTAAATGGCTAAGTTTCAAGCAATCGTGAAGAATGTTTTTAAACCTACAAAACGAAATAGTAAAATATTACATTACAATGGCAATCCGGTTTCTCATCCCCTTTTTTCTACTCGATTGTGTCGCTTGACCCCCCCCCCCCCCAAAGGGCGGGGATGGCTCAGTCGGTAGAGCGCCAGGCTCGTAATCTGCAGTTCCCAGGTTCGAGTCCCACCTGGGTCAGCGTTAAAATTTATCTCCGCAAAACTCCCTGCCCACGGTCAATAGGGGATACCGGTGGGCTTGGTAAAGGCCGCCGTCCGTCGGATGGGACGTTAAGCCGTGGCGCCGTGTACTGGAGAGCCATACTCTGCGCACGTTAAAGAACACACTGGATGGCCTTGACGGGAGGCTACTATCTGTCTCCCAACAGCTATTCCAGTGGGTCCCCTCCCCCAACCTTCTCTGAGCATTCGGGATCCTAGTGACCTGGCCATTTAGCCCATGGTGTGCAAAAAAGTGCCGTTCAGAGGTAAAACAACCCAACAACAACCCCCTCCCCAACTTAATTTTATTAGATCCGGTCTGGAATGAGTAATTTTTACCTCTTCATAAAATATTGCTTCAGTTATTTTCAGTTGGGCAAAAACAAAGTTTGCATGAAAATGCTTATATAGTTTCAATCAAACTATTTTGAATATGACTCATTTTCCCCTCTGTCGAAGAACTAGAAGAATGACATATCACCCCTGGCGAATATGCAATGCTCATTTTGAAAAAAAAAATTAAGTTCTTCATTATCAGAATTTTGCACTCTTTAACAGCAGTAATTCGTAATAATAGGTGATTGGAAAATGTAAATAGTAATACGTAATTAGCCCTATAAAATGCCAAAAGCATATTTTAGTTATCCCTTCAAATAAAAACTTTTACTTTTCTTACCCCTAGTGTTAAGGGCTAAATCATCCAGTGTATATAAAATTATTATTTATTATTACTGCATTGTAACATTATTTCAAATTTGAGTACTGAACTGATAAAAAATAAGGTAGAAATTTAATCAATTATAATTCAATTAAAACACATATGGGCCAGGTATTCCATTTTTTATCAACACATGTGCCAGAATTTCTTATTTCTAGGATAAATATATCGTTTGCAATATTACATTTTACATTTTCTATATTTAACACCTTCTAACGGTGATAAATTAAGGTCATTTGGAGGATTTTTAAAATTGCGAATCATCATATTCCGTTAGTACGTATTCAACTCAAAAGGAATTTTTCCATTAATCTCTTAAAACAAAAAATTACGAAGGGGTAAATTGTTATAGTGAATGTAAACCCCTCGATCATCACACTCCACCACTTAAATATCAAATTTTCAGCACAAATAGCTCTAGATCAGTGGTTCTCAACCTTTTATACTTCACGTACCCCCTGGAAACGTGTATGTAACTGCGTACCCCTTGTATAGATAGATAAAACTATAGTTATACTATAACAATGGTTATTTTTACTTTGTTATTAGATCTAGCGACTTTTGAGCTCTCACGGTGCACCCCACGTTGAGAACTCCTAATCTAGATCGTTTGCAATATTCGTTTAAATTTTTGAAATTTTCTAAATTTCCCCACCATCGGAGGGCGCAATTAAAGCTTTTGGGAAATTCTAAGAAGTGTGAATCGAAAAACGAGCTAACGTTTTTGTTTTGTTGTTTTTCTGTCCGTCTGTAGAGATGGCACTTTTTGTTTATAGAGATAAATTAAAAATTCTTTTTAGGTTGGATAGGTATGGATGAAATATTACGATCTGCTCTTTCCTAATCTCCCGAAAGCTAAATTTTGCGCCCTCTAACGGCGGAAAAAGTTTAAAAAAATTTCAAACTAATGTTGAGTTGTTTTACCTCTGAGCGGCACTTTTTTGCACACCATGGGCTAAATGGCCAGGTCACATGGACCCCGAAGGCTCAGAGAAGGTTGGGGGAGGGGACCCACTGGAACAGCTGTTGGGAGACAGATGGTAGCCTCCCGTCAAGGCCATCCAGCGTGTTCTTTAACGTGCACAGGGTATGTCTCTCCCGCACACGGGGCCACGGCTTAACGTCCCATCCGACGGACGGCGGCCTTTCCAAGCCCATCGGTGTCCCCTACTGACCGTGGGAAGGGCGGGTAATTTTGCGGAGATAAATCTCAACGCTGACCCAGCTGGGACTCGAACCAGGGAACTACAGATTACGAGCCTGGCGCACTACCGACTGAGCCACCCCCGCCCCTCAAACTAATGTTGTAATTACATTTACAAATTTTCACTTTTACTTGTGTAATGTGAATTATTATGAAGTTTGCATTGAGAACAACGATTTTCATCTTTACCCCCAGAGAGGGTGGTATAACGCAATAATTTTTTGTTTTAAACGAAAATTACTTGTCTTTTAGAGATAAACTGAAAATTTCTTTTTGAGTTGGATAGGTATTGATAATTCATAGTTAATTGAATTTGCAAAATTAGTTTGAAATTTTTTCAACCTTTTCCACCGTTAAGGGACGTAAAATTTAATTTTTGGGAGATTCGGAAAGTGTAGATCGTAATATTTCATCCATACCTATCCAACCCATAAAGAATTTTTAATTTATCTCTATAAACAAAAAGCAACAGACGAACAGAAAAACAACAAAGCAAAAACATTAGCTCGTTTTTTTTTTCTGAAAACGAGCTAAAAATGACATAGGAACAACAAAGGAATAGAGAAAAAAATAGTAGTAATATTGGAAGTTTAGGTTTGACTTTAGATAGGTTGGAGTTATCGCGAGAAATCGCAAATCGGACAAAAAAATGACATCACACATGGCTGTTATGGTATTACGTTAACGAAGTTCATAGCCAAGTAAGGAGAGTAAAAAGTAAGGAGAAGTATTTCTAAATAAGGAAAACGAAGCTGATTGCTCACTGTCTGTCATTATTCGTTCAAAGCTGAAGAAAGAAATTCCGGTCTGTACCCGCCCTGCCCACGGTCAGTAGGGGACACCGATGGGCTTGGAAAGGCCGCCGTCCGTCGGATGGGACGTTAAGCCGTGGCCCCGTATGTGGGAGAACCATTCCCTGTGCACGTTAAAGAACACGCTGGATGGCCTTGACGGGAGGCTACCATCTGTCTCCCAACAGCTGTCCAGTGGGTCCCCTTCCCCAACCTTCTCTGAGCCTTCGGAGTCCATGTGACCTGGCCATTTAGCCCATTGTGTGCAAAAAAGTGCCGCTCAGAGGAAAAACAACAACCCAACTCGGGCTGTACCTTTAAAAAATTGTATATCAAGTTCCACCATAAATTTTGCATTTTCTTTTTGAAGGGGCCCCCTAACTGTGGGACTCCCCTGCTTCTCGGCGATTGCGGGGACTACCAATACGCCTCTGATGATGAAAGCCTTGACCAACCATGATAGACTGTAGGCGTGCCCAAATGTGGAGAAAGGTAGCTTTATACGTACAGTGTTTTATTAAAATAATGGAAATACGTACTATTTGTGGAGAACATTTTATTAATAATCTGTAGGTCCACCTCGGGCGTTCAGAACAGACGCAATTCGACGTGGAATAGACTTATACAAGTCGTGCACATGCGGTAATGGAATGTGGGGCCATTCTTCCTGTAAAATATGGCCCAACTGTACTGGTGATGCTGGAGGTGGAAAGAGTGATCTGACCTTGCGCTCCAGATATTCCCACAAATGTTCAATAATATTGAGGTGGCCAGGGTAGCTGCTGTACCTCATCCTCATGCTATGTAAACCGCAACTTGACACGTTTCGCACAATGCACAGGTGCATTATCCTCTTGAAATCAGGGGCGGGGGTGGCTCAGTCGGTAGCGCGCCAGGCTCGTAATCTGTAGTTCCCAGGTTCGAGTCCCAGCTGGGTCAGCGTTGAGATTTATCTCCGCAAAATTCCCCGCCCTGCCCACGGTCAGTAGGGGACACCGATGGACGTGGAAAGGCCGCCGTCCGTCGGATGTGACGTTAAGCCGTGGCCCCGTGTGCGGGAGAGCCTCACCCTGTGCACGTTAAAGAACACGCTGGATGGCCTTGACGGGAGACTACCATCTGTCTCCCAACAGCTGTTCCAGTGGGTCCCCTCCCCCAACCTTCTCTGAGCCTTCGGGGTCCATGTGACCTGGTCATTTAGCCCATGGTGTGCAAAAAAGTGCCGCTCAGAGGTAAAACAACCCAACCCTCTTGAAATCAGGGACGGTCATTAGGGAACAATGCCCGCAACATTGGTGCAGGTGATCCCTGAGAATGGATTCGTGCGTTGCGGATGCGAAACAACCCTGCAGAATAACAAATGGCTCTAAGGAATGCCATGATATGGCTGGCACCCCACAGCATCAGGGATCCACCTCCATGTTTCACAGCCGGGGTGGTACACTTCTGCAGGTTTTCGCCAGACGTACACTTTACCGTGGTGGGAAACAACGTGTAGCACGATTCATCAGACCAGATGACACATTGTCAGCCTTTGGCATCTCAGTTTTTATGTGCTTTGCACCACATTACATGTTTTGTTGCATTGATGTTGGTAATCAGAGGTTTGTGGATTGCAGCACGGCCATAAATACCGGTACGATGAAGTTCCCGACGAACTGTTATGATCGAAACGGGATCATTCCTACTGGTGTTTAACTCTGCTGCTATTTGCGGTGCCGTGGGCTTGTGCTTCCATTGTACAATCCGTGCCAACGTTCGCCTATCCCTATCTGACAACTTCATATGGCATCCACAATTTGCACATTTGGGGGTAATATCCTTAGAGGTAGTCTAGGTAGTCATAATCCATTTTGATAGGTAGTCATAATCCTTTTTGATAGGTAGTCATAATCTTCAAAACAGTTCCTCGTGTTACACCTACTATTTACGCCGATTTTATTACTGAAGCTCCTGCAAAGACGCGCACCAACGATCATGCCTTTTTGGAGGTCACTGAGATCTAACATTGTCGATAATTACACCACAACAGCTGTTTCACCTGCGCCTGTGGCACTGCTACGTGATAGCGGACATCGTACTTCTCCCACTTTATATACCTCACATCGCGGGTGACGTCGTCTCTGTGATAGTATACGTCGCATTGCATGCACTCCATCGGTGTTTCTATTATTTTGAGAAACCCCGTAGTTATCTACAATATAAAATCTCGCCACATGGCGCGCAAAAAGTACACAAACAAATCTGTCTCTTCAGTCTTTTTTAACAAATAAAACGACTAAATGTAAATTAAAAAAAATATTTAAAAAATGCATATCTTCTTATAGGGTCCTAAAAAGTAGAAAATAATCCTAAAACATATCGATAGTTCGATCAGTCACTGAGTTCGTATTCACTTCAAAAGGAAGATAGGGCACCCGCAATCTTGTGGAGTAGGTAAATCGGCGCCTTATCTTCCTTTGAAGTGAATACGAACTCAGTGACTGATTGCACCATCGATATGCTTTAGGTTTATTTTCGACTTTTTAGAACACTATAGGAAGATAGGTATTTTTAAAAGTTTTTAATTTATATATTTTTTTGGTTGTCATTAAAAACACCTACCTTCAAAAACTATGATATATGACTCATAAACATCGATCACATTTACCACCGTT
>JAWZYU010001384.1:0-30000 GCA_038380435.1 Ryuthela nishihirai
TCTGGGGAGAACAGCGTGCTGAATGTTTAATTGCTATCGACATGGCATTGCTGTGCCAACATGAAGAAGAGAAAGCAGCAGTAGTCAATAGTACAGGAGGGCAATGGGAGGCTGGGAGGCTGGGAGGCCCACACTCCCCTTTTGGTATTAGTGATCAAAGCTGAATGGGAATAAAGAGTTGTGACAAGAGCCTGTCGTTTCCAAGATTATTTGGGAAGATGGAGAGCAACTTCATTGGGGACCAGTCCTCAAGGATTGTAAGAAGAATCGATTTTCCCCACAGCGCATATTTATACGAAACACAAAGGGAACATTTTTGTTAGTAAAAGTTCCTTAATATGTTCGCACTGTCGCCAATCACAAGGAAAGCTTTGACGACACAAATAGGATTATTTGGCTTACAGAAAAACTGTAAAAAATCTCAAAATATTGTAGATTTATGACACGAATTCTCTGTCTGATTATCATAATAGGCGAATTCCAGGTATTATTACATTCGTTCGATTGAGTGTGAAACCTGATCAAACCAGCTTGCAGACGGAAACCATTCTTTCATTGAGAAGGGGAATGCTTTCGGTGAGGGAGAAGAATGGGGAACGATTTCACGGAAGGAATCGTTTCATTGTGAAGGTGGAATGTCTTTATTGAGAAGAGGGAACGATTTTCTATTGAGCTAATACGGTAAATGCACACGCTCAATATTTCCGTGAGTGAGCCCACACGATCTAGTATCAAAATAATATGACCACCTACAGTCGCTCAAAAAAGTATCCGAACACTACGGTTGATTACAGAATTCAGAAAAAGTATCTGGCAACGATTGTTTTTAGAAATTAGTGATCTGGCAACTTTTGTGTCACGTGATTGCAGAATTCAGGAAAAATATCTGGAGCGTGTACAGCAACTGTACACACTCCAGTTTCCGTTCACAGCAAACTGGAGCGTGTGCAGTTACTGCACACGCTCCAGTTTGCTGTGAACGGTAACTGCACACGCTCAATATTTTCGTGAGTGAGCCCACACGATCTAGTATCAAAATAATATGACCACGTACAGTCGCTCAAAAAAGTATCCGAACACTATGGTTGATTACAGAATTCAGAAAAAATATCTGACAACGATATTTTTAGAAATTAGTGATCTGGCAACCTTCGTGTCACGTGACACGAAGGTTGCCAGATCACTAATTTCTAAAAAAAATCGTTGTTAGATATTTTTTTCTGAATTCTGTAATCAACCATAGTGTTCGGATACTTTTTTGAGCGACTGTACCTAATTCACGTTTAATTCTCAGTATAATATTTTGCTTTACATTCAGTCTTCAAGAACTGCATCTTGGCTGAAGAGATTTTACTTCATAAAAAATATATGCTTATAGTTAAACAAAGATTATCTTTAGATCAATAAAAGTTTTTAAATAATTGTCTGAAATATGGAGTATAATGCAATTGACAATTTAGCGGTAATAAGACACTGTTATTGGTAAAGATTTGGGGTTACGAAAAATGCCTGCCCCAGGGCACGAGGCATGCTTGTTCCGCCCCGACACCGCCCAGGTAGGACTCGAACCTGGAACCACAGATTACGATTATGGAACGTTACTAAATGAGCTGATCTCCGTCCCCTATGTGTTGGGTTGTTTTACCTCTGAGCGGCACTTTTTTGCACACCATGGGCTAAATGGCCAGGTCACATGGACCCCGAAGGCTCGGAGAAGGTTGGGGGAGAGGACCCACTGGAACAGCTGTTGGGAGACAGATGGTAGCCTCCCGTCAAGGCCATCCAGAGTGTTCTTTAACGTGCACAGGGTATGGCTCTCCCGCACACGGGGCCACGGCTTAACGTCCCATCCAACGGACGGCGGCCTTTCCAAGCCATCGGTGTCCCCTACTGACCGTGGGCAGGGAGGGGAATTTTTCCGGAGATAAATCTCAACGCTGACCCATCTGGGACTCGAACCTGGGAATTACAGATTACGAGCCTGGCGCGCTACCGACTGAGCCACCCCCGCCCCATGCCACTGTGGAGACTCTAAACTTTGAAATCCCATGTTCAGCAGATGCACGTGGAGTCATCTATTAAAGGAAATCGAAAAAAAGACTAAATGTCCACAAAAAACATGATATTGTTTTTATAATCAAACTAACAGAAATAGCGTTATTAGTGAGAAATTCAATAATGTTATCGCACAGGATGGATTAATAACAATTGAAGGGTTAGTTAAAAAAATAAAAACTGAAATTCATTGGGAGTGAGACCCAAAACCTACGACCTCATGAAAGCATGTCATGTACTGGACCACTGAGCTATCCCAAGGTTAGTTTTAACCTCTTGCTGATGAGCATTCATGGTCAACAGGTGGCGCCAGGAGCACCTTCCGATAGCAGAATCGGTGTTCATAATTGTCCTTAGTTGGAGTTTCTGCTGTGTTTGTTGTTGTGCTTGCTGACTTGAACGATAATCTGACTTGCTTTCAAGAGGTCGTGGGTTCATAATCTGTAGTTCCCAGGTTCAAACTCCCCCTGAGCCAGAATTGAGATTTATCTCCACTAAATGATAGCTAGGTAATCACTGGAAGAACAGCTGTGCACCCATTTCGTGTGATGATGCATAGAACCGGCCAGGCCTGGCACCTAATTGATCTCTATGTTGCGATCTTGTGCAACCACGGCAATTCCCGGTTCCGCTTGACAGCACTACCTGGTTAAGAAAAGCCATGACTATCTAGAGCCGGGGGCAAGGAATACGCCCTATAGGCGCACCTCAACCCCGGCCTCACATGGCAGCAGTCCTATAGAAGGAAAGCTGACCACCGGAAGAAACCTAACTTTAATCTATTCCCCGGTTTGCAAATGTGCAAGGATATAAAGATCCAAGCTCGATCGGCACCCGGGGTGGAGACTCTTAGTAAGACCCGGACTTTTTTGACAGCTCGTGCCTTTCGGCAGAGCCGTCGAACAGACCACACAGGTCTCCTGAGAGGTGAGGTCTCCAACGCCGTCACCACCCGACCGGCGATCAAGCCGGCCAGCAGCGTCTTCAACCTCGGTTGGTCTCGTGGTGCAGGTCGTTAGAACCTTTCAAAAGAGACACTCTCTGGTGGAAGTGAACGAAAGACGAGGGCTGCCAGATTAGTGTAGCCTATTGATCCAACACACAGGGTCCTGGTGTTGATCATATAAACTCACCGGACCGGACTGGAATTAGTCTCTGAGCATTTTAATGATGTTCTGAACAATGTGGTTAGTTCTACTCCCATTGTTTGTAATGATGATATATCTATTACTGGTCAGATTCTTGAGAAATGTTTAGAGTTTCAGAAACCTTAGGTTGCTAGCTTTGTTGATTTCAAAAAGGCTTTTGACTCTGTTGATCGTCATAATTTGTGGTTGATTGTGAGATCGTATGGTATACCAGACAAGTTAGTTAACATAATGAAAGCTCTCTATAATAACACTGAATCATGTGTGAGAGTTGGTAAGGATTGTAGCAATTGGTTTAGCATTACTTCTGGTGTTCGACAAGGGTGCATTTTATCTACTTTTCTCTTTAGGTTGCTTATAGATTATGTTATGCGAAATTCACTTCAAGGGAAAGATTTTGGCCTTAAATGGTCTGGAGATACTAAAATTTCTGATGTAGATTATGCTGATGATTTAGCCCTTTTGGCAAATGATGTTCATGAGATGAACTCTTTCATTTGAGCTGTTGATGAGACTGGTAGTAGAGTAGGGTTGGTTATAAACAGAGAGAAAACTAAAGTGATGAAAATTGGTCAGGTAGGCTGTGATTCAGTTAATCTGAATGGTTGCAGTCTTGAGCAGGTGTCTCAGTTTAATTATCTTGGGAGCTATGCGACAGATACTGGTGATGTGCGGCATGAGATTAACAGACTAATAGGGATTGCTTCTCGGACTTTTAAGAATCTATGAAGAGTGTGGAGAAATAGGCGTATACACCTAAAGACTAAAATTAGGCTGTACAACTGTTTGGTTCTTTCTAGGGTTAGTTATGGTTGTGAAACTTGGACACTTTGTAAACAAGATAACAGGGTTCAACTTTGGAACTAATGATGAGGTTAGGCAAAGGAGTTTGCAACTTCCTTTAAGCAGCATATTGTGCAGAGAGGGACTCCGTCGGTTTGGCCATGTTGCTCGTATGAATAATGATAGATTGGCGAATAAGGTTATGAACAGTGTGCCTAAAGGCCTCAGAAAGAAGGGGAAACCTGGGATGCGGTGGGCAGACAATGTCAAACAGGACCTTGTTAGAATTGGTGTGCAGTTGCCAGATGCAGTAGATGTAGCTCAGGACAGACTTGCTTGGAGAACTAAATTGCATGGTCTGGTTGGACTTCCGTAGCCCATGGCAGCTTGAGGAGGAGGAGGATGAAATAACCACACTGCCTTCGGTCAGAAAGAGATCACATGGGAGGTTAGTGAGGCCGCCGTCTGTTGGATGGTAAGGCGTGGCCTGTGTGTAGGAGAGTCATATTATGTACACGTTGGAGAAACTCTAGATGGCGTGACTGTCTCCTAACAGTTGCGCATTGGGTTCCCTTTTCCAAGTTTCTCTGGGTACTTGGGGTCGTTATGATCTGGTCATACTGAGCCAACTCCCAGCCCCTCTAGGAGAGTGTGGACCCGTTGAAAAATAGTTTAATGAGATATGGATTATGAAAAAAAAATATATATATTTATATAAGGCAAAAATAAGATAAGGCCCTAATATTTTTGTTGCGAAAAAGAAAATATTTTCCTTATACTTTGAAATGCATGCATTAACCAGCTTGGTATTAACGTAACTAGTAGAGTTAGCAACTTTGTGATTCCCTGAATCGATAGGTGACGTCACAGCGTGCAAATAAGTGCAGGATGGAGTCGGCGGTGCTAAATTCCAGGAAAAACTGAAAGGATTTCCGTTTATCGGGAGGCAGAGGACTTGAAAGCAATGGGACATAAGCTGTTCAGACGCAACCAGCCATGGCACGAAATCTTCATGGCTCGGGACGAGAGAGGAGGAGGATGCTGCAACATCCGAAAGGCTCTCGACCGCGTGGCTTAAGGATCAACTTTCTGGCCTTCGTCGCTCAAAGAAGCTTATCCAACTTTTTCTGTTTCTTTTCAGGCGTGGAAGCAGATGCTTCCGACACGACAAAAATTAATCCACGAGTCCATGGCATGCCAAACATGTCTTTTTCTTTTCTTCCTGCTGAATGCAGTGAGCTTATTTAGAGGACGGCGAGCTCACTGGGGAACTTCGCAGTGCATGGAGACTTTCAAATCATCGTCATTTATGTAACGCAGACAATAAATATTTAAAACTTTAAAAAAAAATTGCTTTTGTGTTTTGGTAGACAAAGCAATCATGGTGATCCTACAGAGCTTTATTGATCTATACCAGTAAATGCTCTCAACGAAGAGGAATCACTACCTCATTAACATATTCAGAATATTTACAGTTTAACAAATGGGAAATATTAAACACGTGCATTTACGTCAGATTGGCGGTGTTCGATCTATGCCTCAGACAAAACTTTCAACACTTTTAACTTTCAGTAGTGCTTGATAAATAATCTCTGCAAATGGATTTGGGTTGGTTGTTTTACATATGAGCGGCACTTTTTTGCACACCATTGGCTAAATGGCCAGGTCACATGGACCCCGAAGGCTCAGAGAAGGTTTGGGGAGGAGACTCACTGGAACAGCAGTGGGATACAGATGGTAGCCTGCCGTCAAGGCCATCCAGCGTGTTCTTTAACGTTGGGTTGTTTTACCTCTGAGCAGCACTTTTTTGCACACCATGGGCTAAATGGCCAGGTCACATGGACCCCGAAGGCTCAGAGAAGGTTTGGGGAGGAGACTCACTGGAACAGCAGTGGGATACAGATGGTAGCCTGCCGTCAAGGCCATCCAGCGTGTTCTTTAACGTTGGGTTGTTTTACCTCTGAGCAGCACTTTTTTGCACACCATGGGCTAAATGGCCAGGTCACATGGACCCCGAAGGCTCAGAGAAGGTTTGGGGAGGAGACTCACTGGAACAGCAGTGGGATACAGATGGTAGCCTGCCGTCAAGGCCATCCAGCGTGTTCTTTAACGTTGGGTTGTTTTACCTCTGAGCAGCACTTTTTTGCACACCATGGGCTAAATGGCCAGGTCACATGGACCCCGAAGGCTCAGAGAAGGTTTGGGGAGGAGACTCACTGGAACAGCAGTGGGATACAGATGGTAGCCTGCCGTCAAGGCCATCCAGCGTGTTCTTTAACGTTGGGTTGTTTTACCTCTGAGCAGCACTTTTTTGCACACCATGGGCTAAATGGCCAGATCACATGGACCCCGAAGGCTCAGAGAAGGTTGGGGGAGGAGACCCACTGGAACAGCAGTTGGGATACAGATGGTAGCCTGCCGTCAAGGCCATCCAGCGTGTTGTTTAACGTTGGGTTGTTTTACCTCTGAGCGGCACTTTTTTGCACACCATGGGTTAAATGGCCAGGTCACATGGACCCCGAAGGCTCAGAGAAGATTGGGGGAGGAGACCCACTGGAACAGCAGTTGGGATACAGATGGTAGCCTGCCGTCAAGGCCATCCAGCGTGTTCTTTAACGTTGGGTTGTTTTACCTCTGACGACCCCGAAGGCTCAGAGAAGGTTGGGAGAGGGGACCCACTGGAACAGCTGTTGGGAGACAGATGGTAGCCTCCCCTCAAGGCCATCCAGCGTGTTCTTTAACGTGCACAGGTATGTCTCTCCATCACACGGCGCCACGGCTTAACGTCCCATCCGACGGACGGCGGCCTTTCCAAGCCCATCGGTGTCCCCTACTGACCGTGGGCAGGGCGGGGAATTTTGCGGAGATAAATCTCAACGCTGACCCAGCTGGGACTCGAACATGGGAACTACAGATTACGAGCCTGGCGCGCTACTGACTGAGCCACCCCCGCCCCTACTTATACACTGTGCACATAGTAGAACAGGCTGGATGACTCTGACAGCAATCTTTGATCAGTATCCTAAGAGCTGCCCAATGGGTCCACTTCACGCAACCTTCTCTGAGCCTTCGGGGTCCTTGTGATCTGGCCATTTAGCCCATTGTGTTAAAAAAATGTGTCGATCAGAGGTGAAACTTCACTTTCTGAATTAAAGGTTTTGTTGATTAGAAAAATTTCCAAATTGAAATAAAATTACTCTTGAAATCAAAAAAAAAATGTTCTTATTCGTTTATACCCATGGGGAGAAACATTTAAAGCTTTCAAGCAGTTTCAAGTTTATTTTTCCCGCGTGCCTGAAATCCCCGTTTCCAATCGTTACGGCATTTAGAATTAAGGCGTTTCGTTTGAATAATTCAGTTTCGGTAGCATTGCAGTTATACAAAGTCAATTTATGCGAATAGTTAAATATGCATTATGATTAGTTTCACTGAAGGAAAAGCGCTGAACAGAATTTCCCCAAGCCATTTCGACATCGTTCTCTTAAGGAGACCATTTCAAATATTTCACTCGTAACCTTGGTTAAATGTAACTTCTGAATGTCAATTGCAAAGTCCTCAAATGTAAAATGAAGCTTTGAATAATGAATTCCGGTCTCATTTTCCCAGATACTTGCTTCCAGAAGAGATTCATTAATCATGAATTATATATAATGATGAAATAAAAGTCTTAAACTAAAGTCTCTTTTTACCAATGTTATCACCCCAAAAGGAGGTGAGTTGTTTTGGGTTGTTTTACCTCTGAGCGGCACTTTTTTGCACACCATGGGCTAAATGGAAAGGTCACATGGACCCCGAAGGCTCAGAGAAGGTTGGGGGAGGAGACCCACTGGAACAGCTGTTGGGAGACGGATGGTAGCCTCTCGTCAAGGTTGTTGAGTTGGGTTGTTTTACCTCTGAGCGGCACTTTTTTGCACACCATGGGCTAAATGGAAAGGTCACATGGACCCCGAAGGCTCAGAGAAGGTTGGGGGAGGAGACCCACTGGAACAGCTGTTGGGAAACGGATGGTAGCCTCTCGTCAAGGTTGTTGGGTTGGGTTGTTTTACCTCTGAGCGGCACTTTTTTGCACACCATGGGCTAAATGGAAAGGTCACATGGACCCCGAAGGCTCAGAGAAGGTTGGGGGAGGAGACCCACTGGAACAGCTGTTGGGAAACGGATGGTAGCCTCTCGTCAAGGTTGTTGGGTTGGGTTGTTTTACCTCTGAGCGGCACTTTTTTGCACACCATGGGCTAAATAGCCAGGTTACATGGACCCTGAAGGCTCAGAGAAGGTTGGGGGAGGGGACCCACTGGAACAGTTGTTGGGAGACAGATGGTAGCCTCTCGTCAACGCCATCCAGCGTGTTCTTTTTTTGGTGACTCTCCCGCACACGGGGCCACGGCTTAACGTCCCATCCAACGGACGGCGGCCTTCCCAAGCCTATCGGTGTTCTACTGACCGTGGGCATGGCGGGGAGTTTTGCGGAGGTAAGTCTCAACGCTGACCCAGCTGGGACTCGAACCTGGGAACTACAGATTACGAGCCTGGCGCGCTACCGACTGAACCACTCCCGCCCCCTCTTTCGTCAAGGCTATTCAGCATGTTCTACAGAGTATGACTCTCCGACACATGGCTTAATGTCCCATCCGACGGACGGTGACCTTTCCAAGCCAATCGGCGTTCTTTTTCTGGTCGAGAGAAAGGCAGGGGTTTAACGGAACTAAATCTCAAATCTCAACGCTGGCTTAGACGGAACTCTAATTTGGTAACTGCAGATTACGCGTCCGGCATCTGCCTGTGACATTCATATCATGTAACCTAGGAAACGGGAAGGAGCGAAAAGGATACAAGCTGAGAGAAAGGCGCATGACGTTTCGCGAGAAATCATTTCCTATGATCTGGTTGCGTTGTTAAAATGCTTCGAAAAAAAAAAGTTATTTGAAGGAAATATTTTGATTACTAGTTAAAAGTTCCTGATATACTGAGGGTTGTGTTGCTTTACCTCTGAGCGATACTTTTTTGCACACAATGGACTAAATGGGCAGGTCACAAGGATCCTAAACGCTCAGGGTTGGGTTGTTTTACCTCTGAGCGGCACTTTTTTGCACACCATGGGCTAAATGGCCAGGTCACATGGACCCCGATGACTCAGAGAAGGTTGGGGTAGGGGACTCACTGGAACAGCTTTTGGGAGACAGATGGTAGCCTCCCGTCAAGGCCACACAGCGTGTTCTTTAACGTTGGGTTGTTTTACCTCTGAGCGGCATTTTTTTGCACACCATGGGCTAAATGGCCAGGTCACATGGACCCCGAAGGCTCAGAGAAGGTTGGGGGAGGGGACCCACTGAAACAGCTGTTGGGAGACAGATGGTAGCCTCCCGTCAAGGCCACACAGCGTGTTCTTTAACGTTGGGTTGTTTTACCTCTGAGCGGCACTTTTTTGCACACCATGGGCTAAATGGCCAGGTCACATGGACCCCGAAGGCTCAGAGAAGGTTGGGGGAGGGGACCCACTGGAACAGCTGTTGGCAGACAGATGGTAGCCTCCCGTCAAGGCCATCCAGTGTGTTCTTTAACGTTGGGTTGTTTTACCTCTGAGCGGCATTTTTTTGCACACCATGGGCTAAATGGCCAGGTCACATGGACCCCGAAGGCTCAGAGATGGTTGGGGGAGGGGACCCACTGTAACAGCTGTTGGGAGACAGATGGTAGCCTCCCGTCAAGGTCATCCAGCGAGTTCTTTAATGTGCACAGGGTATGGCTCTACCCGCACACGGAGCCACGGCTTAACGTCCCATCCGACGGACGGCGGCCTTTCCAAGCCCATCGGTGTCCCCTACTGACCGTGGGCAGGGCGGGGAATTTAGCGGAGATAAATCTCAACCCTGACCCAGCTGGGACTCGAACCTGGGAACTACAGATTACGAGCCTGGCGCGCTACCGACTGAGCCACCCCCGCCCCTTATTTAAAGGAAATATTTAGATTACTAGTTAAAAATTCCTGATATATTGAAGGTTCTGTTGCTTTACCTCTGAGCGATACTTTTTTTGCACACAATGGACTAAATGGCCAGGTCACAAGGATCCTAAAGGCTCAGAGAAGGTTGCCGAAGGAGAGCCACGTGACAGCTGCTAGGAGAAACCAAAACCGTTCACAGTAACTTAAAAAAATCTCCGAAATTTGATTAACAACATTTTATTACGGATACAAACATTCTTTGGTGATGAACAGCGCTTCTGAAACGAACACTTCGATTTTTGTTCCCATTTCGCTATCTTTGGAACATTAAACTGTTATTATTATTTCTTTATTTTTATTTTTCGACTGTGCGAAAAGAGACGACGCAAATGTTTCCGGAAATGCAGAGAGGAAATGAAAAGCCGAGGGCATTTCGACTGGAAAAGGAACGATAAAAGATGCGCAAGGTGGCGTTACTACCGCAGTCACTGCTTTTGGCTTTATGCTTTAGAATAAATATCAGTTCCGTTGTTGGGCGATTCAGTTATCTATTTCTCGCGAATGCTCCTTATAGGAAATTACTGCCACAAAATGCAGTACGTGTTCGTAATACTTAATTTGTTTTCTGAACAATGGCTGTAGTGATGCGGTTTGAAATTAATCTATTAAACTTGGGTGTTTTCGTTTCAAATCTAACATTCTCACGAAAGGGTTAGGTCTGATTTCTATTCATTGTTTATGAAGATGTCACAATGCTGAATTGTAGATGGTAAATGAATAAGGCCGAAAGTGCCAAAAAATGAAGCAAAAAATAAAAATCAATTTTTAGTGCAATATGTTGTGTGTACCATCGTCAATAACATAGCAAGAGTTCTAAGTGTCACAAAAATATGAATTAGTTCGTATAGCTGCCACAAGATAGCGCAAATGCTGATAATCGTCAACAAATTCCATGGCCAGCTGCCATTTTAGATGATTGCTTACAAATGTTGGAGACTCTTTTGAGGTTATAAGAGCGTGGCTTGTTGGGTTGGGTTGTTTTACCTCTGAGCGGCACTTTTTTGCACACCATGGGCTAAATGGCCAGTTCACATGGACCCCGAAGGCTCAGAGAAGGTTGGGGGAGGGGACCTACTGGAACAGCTGTTGGGAGACAGATGGTAGCCTCCCGTCAAGGCCATCCAGCGTGTTCTTTAACGTTGGGTTGTTTTACCTCTGAGCGGCACTTTTTTGCACACCATGGGCTGAATGGCCAGGTCACATGGACCCCGAAGGCTCAGAGAAGGTTAGGGGAGGGGACCCACTGGAACAGCTGTTGGGAGACAGATGGTAGCCTCCCGTCAAGGCCATCCAGCGTGTTCTTTAACGTTGGGTTGTTTTACCTCTGAGCGGCACTTTTTTGCACACCATGGGCTGAATGGCCAGGTCACATGGACCCCGAAGGCTCAGAGAAGGTTGGGGGAGGGGACCCACTGGAACAGCTGTTGGGAGACAGATGGTAGCCTCCTGTCAAGGCCATCCAGCGTGTTCTTTAACGTGCACAGGGCATGGCTCTCCCACACACGGGGCCACGGCTTAACGTCCCATCCGACGGACGGCGGCCTTTATAACGTGCACAGGGCATGGCTCTCCCGCCACGGGGTCACGGCTTAACGTCCCATCCGACGGACTGCGGCCTTTCCAAACCCATCAGTGTCCCCTACTGACTGTGGACAGGGCGGGGAATTTTGCGGAGATAAATCTCAACACCTGATCCAGCTGGGACTCGAACCTGGGAACTACAGATTACGAGCCTGGCGCGCTACCGACTGAGCCACACCCGGCCCCGTTTGAATCGGCAACACGATACATAATAGACTGAGGTTTCACTGCTTTGAGAGAAGTTTTTTTGTTCTTCAACAAAAATAACAACCAATTTCTTAATGATCAATGATCAATTTGAAGGTCAGCAGTCGAGGACTTGAGAAGCAAATTATTACGGTCATTTGCTTGCTGATGAAGTTCCCCCTGAGAGACAGCATAGCGCGTGGGATCAAACCGATCTCAGGGCAGTTGAGAAAAATTGGATTAAACGTTGCGCTGAAATGAGGGGTGGGCACGAGACGAGAGTTGTTCCATCCTCCATTCCATTCTTCGGAAGCAATCGATGTGAACATTTTAATTAATTCTGATGTATTGTCGAGTAAATTACGTTGGGCATGTTCAGGTCTTAGCGAGATGAGTGCAGGGGTGTATGGAAAGTGAAACTTAAAGGAAATCTTATTCAGGTAGAAAATTGAGGAGCTTTAATAACGAGGAGCTGCCGTAGTTTATCTGGGTGAAAGGAATTTCCCATGCCTGCTGCAAGTCGAGATCGTTGCTGGGTGGAAGGAACCTAGAAGAGCCGTTGGAGGCTTTTCATTTGTACGATTTATTCAAGTAGAGAGATGTTTGCGGCGATGTATCGACGATGGTGTCGCCGGCAGATTATGGAGGAAAGCTCGAAAACGACGTGAGAAGACGTGATCCTTTTGCATTGCGGAAAGAGTAAACGTTAAACGTACAGGAACGAAGTATCCAGTTAAGAGTACTTTGCTTTAATCCTGAAAGATGGTGAATATACTCTATGAATAAGATAAATATTGAGATGAAAATAATCCCAAGGCTTAGAGTAGAATTAGGAACATTGGTCTCTTTAACAACTGAAGGAAATGATATCTTTACCTCAGGACTAATGAGCCTGATTAAATGCATTCAGGATGTTGCTGTTCTGCAGATGCCAGATTAGTGTAGATCAAGGATGCTCAACCCTCGCGCGGTTCTCGTGGAGATGTTAAAAGTCATCGTTGTTAATGCTCGCGGGCACGATCATGTGTAAAATTTCTTATATTGTTACTAACAGCACAACATTTCAGCTAAAACTAAAAAATAAAACTAGAACAACACACTCCTCTAAAATCAGGAAATTTGAGAATAAGGTCATCTCATCTGTTTCGAGTCCGGTTGGTTTCAAGGTTGGGTTGTTTTACCTCTGAGCGGCACTTTTTTGCACACCATGGGCTAAATGGCCAGGTCACGTGGACCCCGAAGGCTCAGAGAAGGTTGGGGGAGGAGACCCACTGGAACAGCTGTTGGGAGACAGATGGTAGCCTCCCGTCAAGGCCATCCAGCGTGTTCTTTAACGTTGGGTGGTTTTACCTCTGAGCGGCACTTTTTTTTGCACACCATGGGCTAAATGGCCAGGTCACATGGACCCCGAAGGCTCAGAGAAGGTTGGGGGAGGGGACCCACTGGAACAGCTGTTGGGAGACAGATGGTAGCCTCCCGCCAAGGCCACCCAGCGTGTTCTTTAACGTGTACAGGGTATGTCTCTCCCGCACACGGGGCCACGGCTTAACGTCACATCCGACGGACGGCGGCCTTTCCAAGCCCATCGATGTCCCCTACTGACCGTGGGCAGGGCGGGGAAATTTTGCGGAGATAAATCTCAACGCTGACCTAGCTGGGACTCGAACCTGGGAACTACAGATTACGTGCCTGGCGCGCTATCGACTGAGCCACCCCCGCCCCAAGCAATGGTGAAATTAGGCAAAGGAGTCGGCAACTTCCTTTGAGAAGCTTTGTATATAAGTTGTGCAAAGATTGAGTGTGTTGGTTTGTCCATGTTGCCCGTATACTTAAGTATAGATTAGCGAATAGGAGCAGTGGTATTTTCAATGATATTTTGGATTACCGAATGCGAACCTTATGCCTCCATGCCTCAGAAAAAGGGGGAGACCTAGGATGCAGTAGGCAGGTAATGTGAAACAGAATCTTGTTAGAAACGGGGTTGAAAGCCAAATGCATCAGCTGTAGCTCAGGACAGACGTGCTTGCAGAAGTAAATTACACAGTCTCATTAGACACAATAGCCTATGGCTTCTTGAGGAATTTTTAAGCATTTATTATATTCTGAAATCTGGAAACATATTTTCTGTAGTACAGTCGCTCAAAAAAGTATCCGAACACTATGGTTGATTACAGATTTCAGAAAAAATATCTGGCAACGACTTTTTTTTTAGAAATTAGTGATCTGGCAACCTTAGTGTCACGTTAAGAAAAGCAACCTTAGTGTCACGTGACAACCTTAGTGACATCTGGCAACCTTAGTGTCACGTGACACTAAGGTTGCCAGATCTCTTATTTCTGAAAAAAAAGTCGTTGCCAGATATTTTTTCTGAAATCTGTAATCAACCATAATGTTCGGATACTTTTTTGAGCGACTGTACATTTGCACGCACTTCTAAAAAGTGTGCAATTATTTAAAAAAAAAAACAAGTTCGAAAAACAAAATTTTCGCGAAGGAAAATTTTAATTTTTGTTGATACCATATTTCAAATAATGTAAAGAAATGAAACTTTTTTTTTTCCCCCAAAAAAAAGGTAGTTTCTGTTTTAGCACTTTTAGAAGCTTTATGATTTAAGACAGAACATTACATCTTTAAGTGCAGCGCATAAAACACAAGAATTTAATAAAGCACAAATATGTGGGTATCATTAATAACTTGGAATTGGTAGGTAGATGAAAATCTCGTATGAAAGAGAAGGCAATCTTTCTAAATCAAGAAATCTTAAAAAGCTATCGGGAGACAAGTTCATTCAGAAAGATGAGTTAATTGGACGCCTAAGTGTCTCCAAGAGATGGCGCTGCAGTGCGCAACATCCTCTT
Source organism: Ryuthela nishihirai (assembly GCA_038380435.1). Classification (NCBI taxonomy): domain Eukaryota; kingdom Metazoa; phylum Arthropoda; class Arachnida; order Araneae; family Heptathelidae; genus Ryuthela; species Ryuthela nishihirai. Next base: position 14,613 of record JAWZYU010001384.1, read on the forward strand.
CGTCGCAATGAATATTTGAGCAGCAAAATGATTGTAATGAAATAAAACAAATGATACAGAAGAAGGAAAGTTAGTGTGATCATAAAGCGAATAATAGAGTTAAACTGTGCGCTTTTTTTTTTGGCCAGTTATGAGTTCTGCTTCTTTTAGTGTTAAGCGATAATACCCAAATGTTGTTAAAGATATGAAAGCACGAATAGATAATAACAACACGATTATGGAACTTAAAATTTTTTTTCTTTAAAAGAGAATAGGCACATTTCGTTGAAAATATTAATTGGGATGCCTTCTGGAGGGGAGATAAAGTTCTTTGATTGGTAACGATGATAGTTAAAGTGGGGGGGGGGGGGAGAGAATGACAAAATATTTTTGGTCAATTAAATAAATAAATAAATAATACCGCCTCAAGCAGCTGCTTGCAACAGAGGTCTGACAGGAGCCTGTCAGTTTATATGCCAGAGTAGAAGGTCTGAGAGGATGGCAGGACCTCAGCAGAAATACGACACATACTTCCATGCCTTTGTTGTAAACCCCCTTTAGTATTAGGGCGGTTCAACACGTTGACCGTGGGCGGGGGTGGCTCAGTCGGTAGCGCGCCAGGCTCGTAATCTGTAGTTCCCAGGTTCGAGTCCCAGCTAGGTCAGGCGCAAAATTCCCCGCCCTGTCCACAGTCAGTAGGGGACACCGATGGGCTTGGAAAGGCCGCCGTCCGTCGGATGGGACGTTAAGCCGTGGTCCCGTGTGCGGGAAAGCCATACCCTGTGCACGTTAAAGAACACGCTGGATGGCCTTGACGGGAGGCTACCATCTGTCTCCCAACAGCTCTTCCAGTGGGTCCCCTCCCCCAACCATCTCTGAGCCTTCGGTGTCCATGTGACCTGGCCATTTAGCCCATGGTGTGCAAAAAAGTGCCGCTCAGAGGTAAAACAACCCAACGTTAAAGAACACGCTGGATGGCCTTGACGGGAGGCTACCATCTGTCCCCAACAGCTGTTCCAGTGGGTCCCCTCCCCCAACCATCTCTGAGCCTTCGGTGTCCATGTGACCTGGCCATTTAGCCCATGGTGTGCAAAAAAAAGTGCCGCTCAGAGGTAAAACAACCCAACACGTTGACCGCGAATCGTCTACTCTCTGCCAAGTTTAAGTCAGTTCCTTGACCCAATATTCAAATCAACTGACATTTAAGAAATGAAAAACTGAGATAATCTGTAATTAACAATTGAAACACAACATTTATTACAAAGTTACTCTTTTTGACATTTTACTCATACAACTCTTCCCACTTTCGGGATAATTTCCAAATAAGCAGACCTTTTCAATCGAGGGTAACCTTTGTCGTGGTGGAGACTAAAATGTTATCAGAGTCCAGAAAAAAGCGCGAGCCACTAGCTCCAAAAGTCTTTACAGTCTATGGTCCCCGTTCGGGACAACGTGGCAGCGGCCAATAGAAGAGCATTGGTGTGGAATATAACTCAGATTTAATTGTGAAAATGACCCCCCCCCCCACAACCTTCTTTCATGCAGTCGTTGCTTGGGGGCGGGGGGGGGGGGGGTGGCTCAGTCGGTAACGCGCCAGGCTCGTAATCTGTAGTTCCCAGGTTCGAGTCCCAGCTGGGTCAGCGTTGAGATTTATCTCCGCAAAATTCCCCGCCCTGCCCACGGTCAGTAGGGGACACCGATGGGCTTGGAAAGGCCGCCGTCCGTCGGATGGGACGTTAAGCCGTGGCCCCGTGTGTGGGAGAACCATACCATGTGCACGTTAAAGAACACGCTGGATGGCCTTGACGGGAGGCTACCATCTGTCTCCCAACAGCTGTCCCAGTGGGTCCCTTCTCCCAACCTTCTCTGAGTTTTCGGGGTCCATGTAACCTGCCCATTTAGCCCATGGTGTGCAAAAAAGTGCCGCTCAGAGGTAAAGCAACCCAACGTTAAAGAACACGTTGGATGGCCTTGACGGGAGGCTACCACCTGTCTCCCAACAGCTGTTCCAGTGGGTCCCCTCCCCCAACCTTCTCTGAGCCTTCGGGGTCCATGTGACCTGGCCATTTAGCCCATGGTGTGCAAAAAAGTGCCGCTCAGAGGTAAAACAACCCAAAGCAGTTGTTGCTGGAGCATCGTCCCTAGGCCGCTTGGCCGGTGGTTGGTCACTGAAGTTGACCAATCGCCTTTGAGAGCTCAGACAAGAAAAAGGAAGAGAGGGTACAATCGCAAAAAGGTTCACCTCTGAAAAAGTTGCTCATCACCGCGATCTCTGGCGGAGGTCAGCGCGTTAGCCGATGCGGCTGTCTCATTGGTCAGGTCGTCCGAGGCAGGGAGGATGCACCTTCCCCGTGGCCTTTGATGCTGACCGCGACTCTCAAGTCGTGAAATTTCTATGCCGAAAGCGAAAACTCGTCCTCTGCTGAAACCGGCGGCAGAACAAAAGTCTTTGTTCCCAACATGAAAACCGAATATTCACGAACCTTTCGGCACACAGTCGTGTCCACAGGATAAGATCTCTATGGGCACGACACCTTCAACCCGGGACACGAACCCAGGTCCCTTAGATCAGTAGCCAAGCGTGCTGACCACTCGGCCAAGTGATGGCTACGATTGGTCAATTAGGACAAGCCTTTTCCTGTTCTTTTCGCTCGTCATTAGTTGATTTATAGGTTTGTGTCTCAAATGAAAGTTTGTTACGTTTCAGAGATCCCTCTCTTTCTGAGACTTTAAGTACACTGTTCATAACCCTATTCGCCAATCTATAATTCTCCATACGGGCAACATGGCCAAACCAACGGAGTCTCTCTCTGCACAATATGCTGCTCAAAGGAGGTTGCAGACTCCTTTGCCTAACCTCATCATTACTTGCAAAGTGGGGCGGGGGTGGCTCAGTCGGTAGTGCGCCAGGTCTTAATCTGTAGTTCCCAGGTTCGAATCCCAGCTGGATCAGCGTTGAGATTTATTTCCGCAAAAGTTCCCGCCCTCCCCACGGTCAGTAGGGGACTCCGATGGGCTTGGAAAGGCCGCCGTTCGTCGGATGGGACGTTAAGCCGTGGCCCCCGTGTGCGGGAGAGCCATTCCCTATGCACGTTAAAGAACACGCTGGATGGCCTTGACGGAAGGCTACCATCTGTCTCCTAACAGCTGTTCCAGTGAGTCCCCTTCCCCAACCTTCTTTAAGCTTGCGGGGTCCTTGTGACCTGGCCATTTAGTCCACGGTGTGCAAAAAAGTGCCGCTCAGAGGTAAAACAACCCAACCCTTATATTGGCAAAAGAAATTAGCTTTTCTTAACCTCGCCCCTAGAGCTGTGCCGAGCGCCGTTCTGAATAACTATTTCCTTTTCAATTACAGGAATGATTCAAGAAGGACAACTAAATTATTAAAGCGATCATTAGCATTGCAAACCAGCTGAGGAGAGAAAGTTTCGTTTCTAGTTAATAATCAGAGAGCCTTATTTGCATAGGAAGCAATTTCAACGCCAATCAAAAGTGCCTTTTTCACGTGTCAACTAGCGAAGAAAGGGAACTGGGGGGAAAAAAAGAACAACAGCGTGGACTCTCGTTGACAAACTCACGCGCCCTGCACCAAAGTGGATGTTAATAATTAGTGTGCTGGCCTCTGTATGCAATGCCAGCTGACATCTTAATGTGGAAATGTCAAGCAATGGCTCAGGTGATTTTGCTTTCCACGATGCCGGAAGTTGTTAAGACGAAATTCAGTCTAGACTGGAACCGCTAGTTTTAACAATAGAAATGAAAGCGACTTGATCCCAGAGTAGGGAAGGATAGGGGGGGGGGGGTGGCAATCGGGCGAATGGAAATGAAGACATCTTGTTGGAATCGCAATGGATATATTATGCGAACTAACAAACAGTGGATGGGATTGTTTTACCTCTGAGCGGCACTTTTTATTGCACATAATGGGTAAAATGGCCAGGCCACAAGGAACGCGGGCAGGATATGAGGGTGGTAAGTGCTAGTTAGAGTAATGGAGACCAAAAAAAGGTTAAATTTGTGCAGATTTCACGAATTTTTTAATAAAACGAAGGGGAAAATGTTACAATGAAATGGACATCCAGTCTTTTGCCCCCCCCCCCCCCACCAACCTTTGCCTTTTTCCGCCTCGATTGCGTTGCTTGCCGCACTTCACTTTATCTTTTATACATCCGGGCCTACAAGGATCGTAATCTGTAGTTCCCAGGTTCGAGTCCCAGCTGGACAAGCGTTGAGATCTCAAGAAAACTCCCCGTCCTACCCACGGTCAGTAGGGGACACCGATGGGCTTGGAAAGGCCGTCGTTATGTTGTTTTACCTCTGAGCGGCACTTTTTTGTACACCATGGGCTAAATGGCCAGGTCACTTGGACCCCGAAGGCTCAGAGAAGGTTGGGGGAGGAGACCCACTGGAACAGCTGTTGGGAGACAGATGGTAGCCTCTCGTCAAGGCCATCCAGCGTGTTCTTTAACGTGCACAGGGTATGGCTCTCCCGCACAAGGGCCACGGCTTAACGTCTCAACCGACGGACGGCGGCCTTTCCAAGCCCATCGGTGTCCCCTACTGACCGTGGGTAAGGCGGGGAATTTTGCGGAGATAAATCTCAACGCTGACCCAGCTGGAACTCGAACCTGGGAACTACAGATTACGAGCCTGGCGCGCTACTGACTGAGCCACCCCCGCCCCAAGTTGGATATTAAGCAAACCAATAGGATTAATAGATCCTTCGGAATGGAAAAGACAGATGGCGTTGATGCTCCTACTGCCATGCATCGGAGGAATTGGATCATTGATGCTCAGATGATATTCTCTCTAATGGCCTCCTCATCCATTGCACTTGACACGCCCAGCGTTAGAGCATCCACCGTGATTGAAGGTGATTAGAAACTAATTAGTTAGCAGTAAATTCGCCGGCAATGTTAACAAGATTGATCCATCGCTCATCCTCCCACTCCTATGTGTAAATCGCCGACAAAACTGATGTCAGTCGCATTCGGATGTCGCTGAAGTTCATCCCCTTGCAAAGACTTACGTGTTTCCGGTTTTAACTCGCAAAATAAAATTTTAGCACGGAAAGATTCGCGCATCTTCAAACATCAAGAACACGAACTGCAGAATGATAGGTGGCAATGATGATTAGAAACGTACTGAGGCGCTTCTAGTGAAATCGAATTTATCAATGGCTTTGACGCAGAATCTAAATCCAATAGAACTGTAAAGTAGCCTATTTCGTAAATGGTTTTCATCCTGCATGTGCGCATTGGATGTCGTAGGCCTGCATGTCGTGGAGGGTTCGGTCGTTTGATCTCTTCACGGCATTTTGGTGCACACAGTGATCACAAGCACTCCAAAAGCTGAGAGAAGGTTGCGGAAGGGATCCGATATATGCTTGATCAACTAGTAATATAAATTTCGCGTTTACTGCATTCTTTATATCACAAGGATATATTACAGTGCTTCGATTGGCAACACGGAGGGGATTTATAGATGCGTATGCGTATAAGGAGATGTGGCAGTTTAAAATGGCTACGAGGACCGAAAGGTGGTCTCGTGAAGAAATCCGAGCAGTAATTCGTTTACTCTGGACGAGGAAAGTCTGTGCAGCCGAAATCCATCAAGAACTCGTTGAAATGTACAGTCGCTCAAAAGAATATCCGAACACTATGGTTGATTACAGAATTCAGAAAAAATATCTGGCAACGGTTTTTGTTTTGAAAATGGTGATCTGGCAACCTTCGTGTTACGTGATTACCGAATTCAGGAAAAATATCTGGAGCGTGTACAGCAATTGTACACGCTCCAGTTACCGTTTACAGCGAACTGGAGCGTGTGCAGTTACTGCATACGCTCCAGTTTGCTGTGAACGGTAACTGCACACGCTCAATATTTCTGTGAGTGGGCCCACACGATCTAGTATCAAAATAATATGACCACCTACAGTCGCTCAAAAAAGTATCCGAACACTACGGTTGATTACAGAATAAAAAAAAAATATCTGGCAACTTTTTTTAGAAATTATTGATCTGGCAACCTTCGTGTCACGTGACACGAAGGTTGTTGAAGGATCTCCTTACACGGAATCAAGGATTGTCATGTTTTCAATGTTCTGACATTAGTCGAAACGTGTCGAGTTTCGGTGGTCTAAATCCCATTTGTGTGATCCGTGCAACAGGAAAGGACTTGAAATATTTCTACAAGAAGTGACTGACATCTCTTCTCTCCTGCATTCACCGATTAAAAATCTATTTTCATCTCCTGGAACAATAATAAAACAGCTTGGATAGTGATTGAGTTTTTAAAATGTAGTAGTTACTATCTTTGAGGTTAGGTGAAAAGTTTTCATTCTAAAGTCTTGGAAAATAAGTTATAACATGCATTTACATCCCCTTAGTTTATTTCTTTATAATTACCATTTAGCCTAACTTGCAGAAAAAAAAAAAAGTTGCTCTTAAAAGTAATTCATCGCATCCATTTTAATAAAAGTAAGATTTAAAATCAATCCGTTTCAAATCTCCTTGTTGATCGCAGAGACTTATTAATTTTGTCTTCCCAATCATTAAAGTTAATGTGACGCTAACGTAAACAAACTTACGTATAATTCCCCCCCCCCCCACACTTTTAATCTCCTCCTCAGTATTCAACTTTTGTCTCAGAAAACTTAGGCGAGCAGACAAGAACGTTCGTGCACGAGAATAATTGAAGTCGTTTCCTTCGACGTTACTTGAGTTTCTAATTTAAACGATCTTTTTTTTTTATCTCTCTTTCTTCTGTAATTAGCCGTACTCTGAGAGCTGATGCTTTTGAAGGGTCTGCTCGTGAGAGGTGCGCTCATCTAATCTTGTTGTTTATTATTTATATGGCGATAGTGTCTTCATCTTCATTTATATGGCGATAGTGTCTTCATCTTCATTAAAACTGTACTCATAAACTGTCAGTGGAGCCCGTTAAAATTTATTGAAATTTCATTAAAGGTGTCGGATTAAAATGGCTCACCGCAGTCACGTATCACCGCCAGCAGCAGACTTCGTGGTGCCTCGTTTATCTCCTCTGCTGATCCGGTATGGGAGAAAAGATTTTGCCATTTTCTGAGCCTTCGAGGTCCTTGTGACCTGGCCATTTAGCCCATGGTGTGCAAAAATGTGCCGCTCAGTGGTAAAACAACCCAACGTTAAAGAACACGCTGGATGGCCTTGACGGGAGGCTACCATCTGTCTCCCAACAGCTGTTCCAGTGGGTACCCTCACCCAACCCTCTCTGAGCCTTCGGGGTCCATGTGACCTGGCCATTTAGCCCATGGTGTGCAAAAAAGTGTCGCTCAGAGGTAAAACAACCCAACGTTAAAGAACACGCTGGATGGCCTTGACGGGAGGCTACCATCTGTCTCCCAACAGCTGTTCCAGTGGGTCCCCTCCCCCAACCTTCTCTGAGCCTTCGGGGTCCATGTGACCTGGCCATTTAGCCCATGGTGTGCAAAAAAGTGTCGCTCAGAGGTAAAACAACCCAACGTTAAAGAACACGCTGGATGGTCTTGACGGGAGGCTACCATCTGTCTCCCAACAGCTGTTCCAGTGGGTCCCCTCACCCAACCCTCTCTGAGCCTTCGGGGTCCATGTGACCTGGCCATTTAGACCATCGTGTGCAAAAAAGTGCCGCTCAGAGGTAAAACAACCCAACCCACAAAAAAAATAAGATCGATTTTTTTCGCCCGATCCTACTTTTTTTCATTCTCGTGTTTGGAAATAAAAAAAAAAGAAAGAATAAAAATGTAGCAGATATTTTCAAATTCTATGAACTGTAATTTATATTATTATTAATCAGATATCTTTTGGATGTATCAATCGTGATGATGATGCTAAAGGTTGGGTTATTTTACCTCTGAGCGGCACTTTTTTGCACACCACGGGCTAAATGGCCAGGTCACATGGACCCCGAAGGCTCAGAGAAGGTTGAGGGAGGGTACCCACTGGAACAGCTGTTGGGAGACAGATGGTAGCCACCCGTCAAGGCCATCCAGCGTGTTCTTTAACGTGCACAGGGTATGACTCTCCCGCACACGGGGCCACGGCTTAACGTCCCATCCGACGGACGGCGGCCTTTCCAAGCCCATCGGTGTCCCCTACTGACCGTGGGCAGGGCGGGGAATTTTGCGGAGATAAATCTCAACGCTGACCCAGCTGGGACTCAAACCTGGGAACTACAGATTACGAGCCTGGCGCGCTACCGACTGAGCCACCCCCGCCCCGATGATGCTAAAGATTATTAAGTGTCTGTAACGAAATAAAAGTTCCTTGCGGCTCACTGAGCAGAAGAAATTCTAACAAAGATGGGAACGCATCAACTGGCGATGAAAGAAGAGAAGATGTGCTTTGAATGTGAAGATGCTGAACTCTCTGTGAGATGTAGAGAAAGGGTAACAAACGTCAAGAACTTTCTAAAAGATAGTTTTAAAGGAAGGAATAAGAAAAACCAAGATAATGAAATCTTGCTAAGAAACATTAGAAAACTTCCTTTTAAACATGTGACAAGTGCTGCACTGTATCAGAAGATGTTGCTGTCGAAAGAGTTGAAGAGCTCGGAGCGTGAATTGCCTTCAATTTTTTAAAAGAGGGAGGTAAGGTGCGCTGATAAGACTGCTTGGATCGATAGGCGAGAGGAAGATGTGGAAGTAGGATGATGTGAAGAACACCATCCTTGTATCAAGACCTTCGGCGATAAGAGACGTTATGAAGGGAAGGAAGGTGATGCTGACAGTGATGGCTCTGGTAAATGATGAGGCATTGGCGGTGGGGGAGGGGAGAGGGATTTTCATCAGCATATTAGGAAGGGTGGGTTCAGCCGTAAATTTTGTTAATGTTATTATCCCTCCTGGGTTTGTTTAAAATTTCTCTTCTGAAGTAAAGATTTGACGGCAACCAACGCAGGAACGGGGTTTATCTGGTTTTAAGGTTGGATTTTTTTATCCATGAATTGGCACTTTAGAAATGGTAATTGTGTAGGACTTTAGAGGAATTTTTCACTTGTAAAAAGGGATGGTTTAGAATAGGAGCAGTTTTCAGTTGGTAGCACCTGCAATTGAGGGTGTGAACTTTTTAGTAGTTAAGGTATTGGTTGTTTAGATCAGCGGTTCTCAAACTTTTATGCTTCAAGTACAGTCGCTCAAATAAATATCCGAACACCATGATTGATTACAGAATTCATAAAAAAATCTGGCAACGAATTTTTTAGAAATTAGTGATCTGGCAACCTTCGTGTCACGTGACACGAAGGTTGCCAGATCACTAATTTCTAAAAAAAATCGTTGCCAGATATTTTTTCTGAATTCTGTAATAAACCATAGTGTTCTGATACTTTTTTGAGCGACTGTACAGTTCTGTTATGGTAGAAATTCCACTGACAGCAATGATCTGCCCATTATTTTCAGAGGAGTGAGAGAATAGGAAGTTTTTAAATTTAAGAACTAAAAGACAAATACTTTTTATGTTTTGTAATTACTAATAAAATATTACTGTGTGCATTTTCCCCATCACACATTAAAAAATAAATAAATAACTCCTCAAGCAGCTGCTTGAAACAGAGGTTTGACAGGAGCCTGTCAATTTATACGCCATAGTAGAAGGTCCATGAGGATGGTGGGACCTTATCAGAAAAACAAAAGGAACATCCATAATTAAAACTTTTAAGGAGTGAAAAAGTGAGCAAGGTGAAGAATTTCATTCTCTTGGAAAATGAGATTCCCATATGCGCCAGTTGCGAGATCCTCCGTTCTTCTAGTTATTGGACACTTTCAGTATCCTCTGACAGTGGAAATTCGAATCACTGTGGTTAGCACGCTTGGCTACTGATCTAAGGGACCTGGGTTCGAGTCCCGGGTAAGTCATGGATGTGTGTGTTGTTTTTTTGCTGAGGTCCTGCCATTCTCACAGATCTCCTACTGTGGCATATAAACTGACAGGCTCCTGTCAGACCTCTGTGGCAAGCAGCTGCTTGAGGGGGTATATATATATATATAATTGAGGAAATAAACTATTAATATTTTATTAAGACGTGTAATGTGCAAAAAAAGTTTTTCATTTATCTCTTAAAGCAGAAAAGTTTCATTTTACCAACGGAAAAAATCATTACTATTAGGGTAAACCACTTGATCATTACACTCTATGACCAAAAATTTAAGTTTCTACCAAATTCCAGCTTTTTTCTGCCGCTAGAGGTTGTCTTTCCAGTTTTTTTATACCGCCTTTAGCACTTTCTAACACTGGATATTCCACTGATGGGGGGGGGGGGGGGGGGGGGGGGCTCAGTCGGTAGCGCGCCAGACTCATAATCTGTAGTTCCCAGGTTCGAGTCCCAGCTGGGTCAGCGTTGAGATTTATCTCCGCAAAAATTCCCAGCCCTGCCCACGGTCAGTAGGGGACACCAATGGGCTTGGAAAGGCCGCCGTCCGTCGGATGGGACGTTAAGTCGTGGCGCCGTGTGCGGGAGAGCCATACCCTGTACACTTTAAAGAACACGCTGGATGGCCTTGACGGGAGGCTACCATCTGTCTCCCAACAGCTGTTCCAGTGGGTCCCCTCCCCCAACCTTCTCTGAGCCTTCGGGGTCCATGTGACCTGGCCATTTAGCCCATGGTGTGCAAAAAAGTGCCGCTCAGAGGTAAAACAACCCAACGTTAAAGAACACGCTGGATGGCCTTGACGGGAGGCTACCATCTGTCTCCCAACTGCTGTTCCAGTGGGTCTCCTCCCCCAACCTTCTCTGAGCCTTCGGGGTCCATGTGACCTGGCCATTTAGCCCATGGTGTGCAAAAAAGTGCCGCTCAGAGGTAAAACAACCCAACGTTAAAGAACACGCTGGATGGCCTTGACGGGAGGCTACCATCTGTCTCCCAACAGCTGTTCCAGTGGGTCCCCTCCCCCAACCTTCTCTGAGCCTTCGGGGTCCTTGTGGCCTGGCCATTTAGCCCATGGTGTGCAAAAAAGTGCCGCTCAGAGGTAAAACAACCCAACGTTAAAGAACACGCTGGATGGCCTTGACGGGAGGCTACCATCTGTCTCCCAACAGCTGTTCCAGTGGGTCCTCTCCCCCAACATTCTCTGAGCCTTCGGGGTCCTTGTGATGTGGCCATTTAGCCCATGGTGTGCAAAAAAGTGCCGCTCAGAGGTAAAACAATCCAATCCAATCATATTTTAGTAACCGGCTTTGAAATCTAAATAAATAAAACCATTAATTTAATTTTTGATATTATTCTTAATAATGAATTATAAATACTTGGAATCACAAATTGATTCCTGCGCGTACCCGCGAGGGGAGTAACGAATATTGAATATTCCATATGAAGTTTATAAATAGGTTCGTAAACAATACTATGCAATATCTGAAACAGATCTTTGATAATTAAAATGTTCAAGGTAACTATTTAGAAATTACTTTTAAGATATAGCTTATATTCTTCGTTTTTCTGTTAAAATATAAATTAATAAAACTGCCAGTAGTTCGATATTTCGAGACGAAAATTAATCTCTTAAATAAATAAAATCAAGTGTTTGTCAGAAAGTATTTGCCTCTCAAGCAGGTATTTGTTAGAAAGATCTGACAGGAGTAGTCAGTTAAATATGAAACAGAAACGATGAAACTTAAGAAACAGGAAATAAGAAGTCTTAATAATTAGAATTATTTATACATCAAGAAAAACGAAATCTTTCAGAGAATAATTTTCGAGGTATTGATAACCAGTTAAATTTGGGTTGGGTTGTTTTACCTCTGAGCGGCACTTTTTTGCACACCATGGGCTAAATGGCCAGGTCACATGGACCCCGAAGGCTCAGAGAAGGTTGGGGGAGGGGACTCACTGGAACAGCTGTTGGGAGACAGATGGTAGCCTCCCGTCAAGGCCATCCAGCGTGTTCTTAACGTTGGGTTGTTTTACCTCTGAGCGGCAATTTTTTGCACACCATGGGCTAAATGGCCAGGTCACATGGACCCCGAAGGCTCAGAGAAGGTTGTGGGAGGGGACCCACTGGAACAGCTGTTGGGAGACAGATGGTAGCCTCCCGTCAAGGCCATCAAGCGTTTCTTTAACGTGCACAGGGTATGGCTCTCCCGCACATGTGGCCACGTCTTAACATCCCATCCGACGGACGGCGGCTTTTCCAAGCCCATCGGTGTCGCCTACTGACCGTGGGCACGGCAGGGGAGTTTTGTGGAGATAAATCTCAACGCTGGCCCAGCTGGGACTCGAACCTGGGAACTGCAGATTACGAGCCTGGCGCGATATTCACTGAACCAACCCCTTCTCCGATTCCTCTTTACGATGACCAAAGCTAGATAAAATTTCCTCTCTCTCTCTCTCTCTCCACTACTATTCCTTTTAACCCCTCCCTATCACATATTACCCCCCCTCCCTCCATCCCATTTACTCTTCACCATTTTTGTTTAGATCACCCCCTCTCAATCATTCTTTATCACATCTCCATCCCATTTAACACTCCTCTGATCTCTCTCTCTCTCTTCTATTTTCGCCACTTTCCTCCCAAATGTCTTCCCTTCTTATTCATCTCCTTTTCATGCATACATCACTTCCAAAAATTCCCTTTCTTCTGCTGTTATTTACGATTTTACTTTCTAATCGAGTTAATCTAGATTCCAAACCTCGTGTAATCGTTTTCTTAAGTTTTGCAAACCTCTCCAAAAAATGTTTCCGAGCATTTATTAAAGCTTTGGTGTTTTTTAACTGAAAAATGGCGAAATCTCTGTTGTTGTTGTTGTTTTTTTTTTTTGCAATCTGGCAAATTCTTTTGGCGAATACGAAACGCTTGCTTGCAAAGAGGATGAAGTTCGTCATTTTATTTACTTTAGAACCCTCTAACGGTGGAAATTTGAGATAACAGAATTTTATTCAGAAAATGCGAATAATTATAACGGTTCCATTTAAAAAATTATCCTTAAATATTCAAAACACTAAATTGATATTATTTAATCTCATTGGGGATAATGTTCATCTTAGTTTAAGATATCATAACATTATCTGTGGTACAGTCGCTCAAAACAGTATCCGAACACTATGGTTGATTACAGAATTCGTAAAAAATATCTGGCAACGATCTTTTTTTAGAAAATTTTTTTTTAGCAACCTTCGTGTCACGTGACACGAAGGTTGCTAAAAACAATAACAATCCTTAGGGGTCCTTGTGATCTGTTAGCAAAGTGTTTGCACAAAAGGGCCGCTCAGAGGTAAAACAATAACAATCCTTAGGGAGGTCCTTGTGATTGTTAGCAAAGTGTTTGCACAAAAGGACCGCCCAGAGGTAAAACAATAATAATCCTTAGGGGTCCTTGTGATCTGTTAGCAAAGTGTTTGCACAAAAGGGCCGCTCAGAGGTAAAACAATAACAATCCTTAGGGAGGTCCTTGTGATTGTTAGCAAAGTGTTTGCACAAAAGGACCGCCCAGAGGTAAAACAATAACAATCCTTAGGGGTCCTTGTGATCTGTTAGCAAAGTGTTTGCACAAAAGGGCCGCTCAGAGGTAAAACAATAACAATCCTTAGGGAGGTCCTTGTGATCTGTTAGCAAAGTGTTTGCACAAAAGGGCCGCTCAGAGGTAAAACAATAACAATCCTTAGGGAGGTCCTTGTGATTTGTTAGCAAAGTGTTTGCACAAAAGGACCGCCCAGAGGTAAAACAATAACAATCCTTAGGGAGGTCCTTGTGATCTGTTAGCAAAGTGTTTGCACAAAAGGACCGCCCAGAGGTAAAACAATAACAATCCTTAGGGAGGTCCTTGTGATCTGTTAGCAAAGTGTTTGCACAAAAGGGCCGCCCAGAGGTAAAACAATAACAATCCTTAGGGAGGTCCTTGTGATCTGTTAGCAAAGTGTTTGCACAAAAGGACCGCCCAGAGGTAAAACAATAACAATCCTTAGGGAGGTCCTTGTGATCTGTTAGCAAAGTGTTTGCACAAAAGGGCCGCCCAGAGGTAAAACAATATCAATCCTTAGGGGTCCTTGTGATCTGTTAGCAAAGTGTTTGCACAAAAGGGCCGCCCAGAGGTAAAACAATATCAATCCTTAGGGAGGTCCTTGTGATCTGTTAGCAAAGTGTTTGCACAAAAGGGCCGCCCAGAGGTAAAACAATATCAATCCTTAGGGGTCCTTATGATCTGTTAGCAAAGTGTTTGCACAAAGGTGCCGCTCAGAACTAAAAAAAAACCAGACAGACCTCATTCTCCACTTGCCTCACTCATTGTTACCATCTGCTCCATTACGACTTGATAAAATCATTCCCCACTGCTCGCATTACGGAAGCTTTCCTGAGCAGCCACTTGACCGCATACCTTATGAGAACGCTTTTCGATTCCTGCGTTGCCAAATCTCTCTGCCAACAGTAATACACGTACGTGACTCCTGAAACAAACACTCGGCTAAGATTTACAACTGGGAGCAAATTAAACAGCTGATTACAAGGAAATTCGAGCCTTGGGGGGTGATATCTAAAGAGAAGTGGTGGGCGGGGCCGCGCAAATGAGAGCCACGCACGCACTCGTGCAGAGCGGACGGAACGTGCCAAAGGGGGCGCTGGCGACTCGTCGCTGACGTTGGGTCGCAAGCCCTTGTTTGGAGCACGCGATGAGCACTGCGAGGAGTTTTTGGCTGGATACGAAAGAAAACGCGCTGAACATATAAAGAAAGCAATTAATTTCTGGAGATAAATAAGGAAGGAGTAATTCCAAACGAAGAGAAATTAGTTTTCGTGTGTTTTGGGGATTTCGGTTTTATTCATCTCTCGAAACAGGTGTTGTGTCATGTCGCTTTCCATTACAGGGGAATTTAGTTTCCTACTGCGTAGGACTCTTTTTCTGGTTTACAAAACGTTGGTTAGAGAAAGGTAGAGAGAGAGAGATTTAATGTGAAATGTTGTGTTCTCCTTTACGTGGGACATTTTTTGGTTAGGATCCAGCTTGTTTTGAGGGGGGAGGGGGGGGGGGGCTCAGCCGTTGCGCGTCAGGCTCCTAATCTGTAATTCCCGGGTTCGAGTCCCAGCTGGGTCATCGTTCAGAATTATCTCCGCAAAACTCCGTGCCTTGCCCACAGTCAGTAGGGGACACCGATAGGCTTGGAAAGGCTTCCGTCCGTCGGATGGGATATTAAGCCGTGGCCCCGTGTGCAGGAGAGCCATGCCATGTGCACGTTAAATAACACGCTGGATGGCCTTGACGGGAGGCTACCATCTGTCTCCCAACAGCTGTTCCAGTGGGTCCCCTCCCCCAACCTTCTCTGAGCCTTCGGGGTCCTTGTGACCTGGCCATTTAGCCCATGGTGTGCAAAAAAGTGCCGCTCAGAGGTAAAACAACCCAACGTTAAAGAACACGCTGGATGGCCTTGACGGGAGGCTACCATCTGTCTCCCAACAGCTGTTCC
>JAWZYU010001385.1:0-29921 GCA_038380435.1 Ryuthela nishihirai
CCATGTCTATCATGAACAGCTTCGTAAACGATATCTTCGAACGAATTGCTGCTGAATCATCTAGATTGGCCCACTACAACAAACGTTCCACCATCACTAGTCGGGAGATTCAAACCGCCGTTCGTCTCTTGCTTCCCGGTGAACTCGCCAAACACGCCGTATCCGAAGGAACTAAGGCAGTTACCAAATACACCAGCTCAAAGTAAAAAAAAATAACACAACAAAAGGCCCTTTTTAGGGCCACATCAATGGCGTAGAAAGGATGCCTCTGTCGTACTGTATGAAAAAAAAAAAACACTCTTTCTCTTAATATTCCCTTCAGTGAAAAATACAATACTCCCGCGTTTTAAAAAAATATATACGACCTCTTTCCCTGTTTCATTAACGAATTGACACGTCCAAATAGCTTATGAACTCTGACCAGCTGGCATCTATCAATATATCTATACAGAGAGGAAAAACGATAAATTTCTTTTTCTAGACCCTTTCGCCAATCTCGAAATTAAAATTTTTATCGTGATACGAGATCCTTTCTCGCTCTTGATGAACATAAAGCGAAAATACGTCACTTTAGATTTCCTATTACTCGACTTTAGTTTTAAAAACAGGTGTAAAAATTCGAGTTCAATACCATAAGTATGGCTCTGATAAATGTTTTAAATAAATAATTAACTAAATAATTGCTCGTGAATTGAAGAATCGCTTTAGGTTTAACTTATTTTTCAACCGCCATTGATACAAACCACGACGTCATCAACTTCCGACCAATGAGAGTAGAGGAATATTTCTATTGGCTCCACCAGAACTGCTCCTGGAACTGAATCCTCGAAATTTCACAAAATCGAAAAACGCTTAAATATATTTAGCATTCTGATTTTACGAAGAAATAAGCAACATGTCAGGCCGTGGAAAAGGTGGTAAAGTTAAGGGAAAGAGTAAGACTCGTTCTAGCAGAGCAGGACTGCAATTTCCAGTAGGAAGAATTCACAGATTGCTCAGAAAAGGAAATTACGCCGAGCGTGTTGGTGCTGGTGCGCCTGTTTACCTAGCCGCCGTTCTCGAGTACCTAGCAGCTGAAGTTCTCGAATTAGCTGGAAATGCAGCTCGTGACAATAAGAAAACTAGGATTATTCCTCGTCATCTTCAGCTCGCCATCCGTAACGACGAAGAATTGAACAAACTTCTGTCTGGAGTAACCATTGCTCAAGGTGGTGTACTGCCAAATATCCAAGCTGTCCTTCTGCCAAAGAAGACTGAAAAAAAAGCCTAAAACTCCACACGTCTACAAAAAATAACCAAAGGCCCTTTTTAGGGCCAACTACCTTTCGTAGGAAGGATGCTTTTATCGTACGATTGACGAATAACATCACAAAATTACCTAAAATCATTCACACACAAAAAAACATGCTCGTTTCCGGTCGTCTCTGACGTCATACGTCCCGACTACTGCTCTTTCCGTACCACAAATTGTACTTACAAAAGAAAACCAGGACAAAAAAACAAACTTGCATGCCAAAGACATGTGTTATTTGAGCAATGAGTACTCAATTGACCCGAAACTTTTTCGATTCCACGTTTTTAAAAAACAAATCGTTTTCTCATCCAATTTACGAAAAAAACGAAATGGACTGCCTTTCCAACTTAGGAAGGTCATTAATTTAAATCGATGTTAATCAAATCATTAACGATTTGTTATCACAATACCTCGCGTTAATAAGACCTATATTAAAAGATAGACGCCGTATTTATATAATCATTCACAAATCTTATTAAACATACACAACACATATTAAACGATATGGTAATCCTTCATCGATATATAATTGGCCCTAAAAAGGGCCTTTAGTGTTTTTGGAAGGAATTCAAGCTCTCTCTCCACGAATACGACGTGCTAACTGGATATCTTTAGGCATGATGGTCACTCGTTTAGCGTGAATGGCACACAAGTTCGTATCTTCAAACAGACCGACCAGATACGCTTCGCTCGCCTCCTGAAGTGCCATAACTGCAGAACTCTGGAAACGCAGATCGGTTTTAAAATCCTGAGCAATTTCTCGAACAAGACGCTGGAAAGGCAACTTGCGAATCAGCAACTCGGTAGACTTCTGATAGCGCCGAATTTCTCTCAGAGCTACTGTTCCAGGCCTATAACGATGGGGTTTCTTCACACCTCCAGTAGCAGGAGCACTTTTTCGGGCAGCTTTCGTAGCTAATTGCTTTCTTGGAGCCTTTCCTCCCGTCGATTTCCGAGCCGTTTGTTTGGTACGGGCCATTTTCACGAAATTAACAGTTCAGAAACTTAAAAACAAGCTAGATCTCTACAACTTTCGATAGAAATGCCACAAAACGGTTGAAAATTTCGGACACCGCGCGCGATTTTTAAGCACGTGCGTGCGGCGATTGGCTGAAACAGCCGAATTCTCATTGGTTGCTTTGCAAACGCTACAACAACCAACTAATCGTACCAAAATTCAAACAGAAAATGCCTACCACAAATGGCGAAATATAGTAAAAAAATTGCATACATTAAAAATACTACTTTATTACAAAACTATTAATTCTGGAATGAAATTTTAATACTTCTTATTAATCGCTCAACAATTATTCCTGTTCTAAATTTACAACCCCTTTTTCCCTCATCCAATAGCATAAATTTATACAAATGAGATACACCTACTTCTGCAAATTTCTAAATTAAACCTTGCAAAAAAAATTCGTCTAACACATTTCATTGATATATTTTTTTAATTCCACGTCTTTCTAAAAATTGTTAAAACACACAATCTAATACTTTAATACCTATTATTCCCCAACGACGACATAAATTTCAGCTTGCAAGATCGATTTCTCATACCTTTCAAGTAATTTCCCAATGTAGAAAGTGAAATAAAATAACACAATTAATGCAAATATAATATATTCCAAACTGAAATTCATATTAATATTATGTGCAGAATAAACAATTAGATATCTCACCATTACTTCACTCTCTCTCTCACACACACTTTAAAATATTCTATTTTATAATTTACCAGAATATTCAACCATAATTTTCAGCTATAGTCAAATAATCAATCAGAATTCGTATTTCCTTCTGCTTCTACAATGTACATAAAATTGAAGAATACACATACCACATATAACCACAAACACATACATTTTTTATTTATTATAATTATTATTCCCAAATTTCTAGGCAACCATTTTTTTCCACATCTCTAACATACTGCAACAGGTGTATTAAAACAACAGAGATAAAAAATTTGTTTTAATATACCTTTATCAAAAAGATATCGCCATTCCAATCTTATTTCATTAATTTAATCTCTTATGTTTTTTAGGCAAAACCTATGTCATAGAATTGCTTCATTTCATAACTTCTCTTAGGTTTCGTGTTGAAGATCAATAACTATGTCTCCCTACCTAATAAACATTCAACTCATGACCTATGTGGCACCTTAAAAAACTTTTAGGAATTATATTGTTCACAAATCTGACAGAATATTAATTTCTATTGCTAATATCTAGCATATTAGTATACAAATCATTCACATTAAAATTACAACAGCAATGCAATTTTTCAGTACATTCAAATTTTGTAGCACCTCTCTAAACTGATTTACTGTATAACCACATTTCTAAAACAGTATTCAAAGGGACATGCAATGAAAATTGAATGCCTATCAGATGTCATTGACACAAAAGCTAAAATTCCTACCACATAATACAACCATTCACAAAATTTTTCAGTTTTACACTTGCACAAAAACTACTTCGACTTCATATCTTTGACTTTCCATAAATAGTTTTCTATATGTGAGTACCACATCCACCTGTTCGAAAACAACAAAATGGTTACTCTCACATAATATCAGTGTGAAATTATACAACTTGCTCATGTTTGAAGAAAAATGAAGCAAACTTTAATAAAAACATTGCTTCACAAACTCGTAACTCTCTAAAACATTCTCACTGAAAACCTGCAACACACACACACACACACAAACTATACAAATCCATTTCCTACGAAATTAAAAAAACATTTCCCATCTAACTGTTGTCAGCTTTATGTATCTCTTTGAATACTCTGCTGAAACACCTCATCACACAATCAGTATTGCACCAGTCTTGCTAGTTTCCTAAGTTGGATAATGTGTATTTCACTGCTGACATTTGTCTCCACCTTCTCTTACAAAGCACATAAACAATCCAGAAATGTCAGACATACCCTGCACATAATTCAATTTAAATACTATATGAAATACAGCATACAGAACTAGAACTGTAATCTACACCCAACCTTGCTTAGCCACTGTGGTCCTTCCAATGTTCCCAATGATCCCATTCTGTTAATAAGAGTTATTTCAATTCATCCCATTAGTCCATTGTTAGTATTTATTTTAGGAATATCAACCATTCTCACCTAATCTCTCAAATCAAAACAGCAGTTGTTATTACCATATATATTCACACTTTGCACAGACATATCCTATTTCATACCACAGAATATTCATACTTCCTCTTTCAGAATACTGAATAATGAATCTTAGAACTGCACCATAGAAACACTCTGAAAATACAACAAATGAACCAATTCCACATTGCAACATTTCTTCTACGCTCAAATGGTCAACATCTCGAAAGAAATTTTTCCCATATCAGAAAAAAAAAATTCTCTATTACAATATCGTACACAACTAACCCAAATCACTAACATTGCATATGTACTAATAATACATAACTGAGAACCAGCTGTTTAACCTCATATTATACAATTATTTTCACTAAAAGAAATAACCGGTGACATATTTTAATCAAAGGAACAAAAAATTACTTTTACGCCACTTAAACGATTTCCTTTCATTGAAGACTTCAACTAATACTATATTTAATTACAGTAATCGGTATGCAAACTCAATTTGCAGGAGAAAAGGGTTAGCTTAATAGAATATACCTACAAATTATACTTTCAGTACCTTCTCAGAACATGCATTACTTATCACGCTACTAAACATGATGGGAGGGGGGGCAGCAGATGTCAACCACCACATAAAACAGGAAAGCACTTAGATTTTATCTTCAAATAAACAGCCACCACAAAACTACAGTAAAACACTAATAGTTTTCACAGCATACTATGACTTTCAAATATCCAAATTAGAACATTCACTTTTTATAAACCAACTTGAACATAAGAAAATCTTATTACTAGGCATAGGACTACTTATAAAACTCATTCTGTACTATTACACAGTTATATGACTCTAAAAAGTTGAAAGATAAAACATTTGCTTTCATTGCTATTAGAATAATGAGTACAACATTATAACATTAGATGCTTTCCACAAAGTCATATCTAATTTTCCTTCCTTCTAACTTTTAATTCATGATTCCACAAACTTAGAACAATAGTTTCATACTACTCAAAGTTTCAATAAAAACTGAACTCTATCACTTTTCAACCTGTCACTGTTATCTACAACCCTTGAGACTCCTGAAAGCCCTTTTTCTGCAACATTCACTCAACTTCAAACTAAAATAAGCTGTAATTCTGCAATATTCATTGACATCTATTTCACACACAGCATTCTCTTCCTGTTGAACACATAGCCATGCAATTACACACAAATAGTAACTAACTGTATTTCAAAATATCACTCTACATTAATTTATCTAATACCCTACCCTCTACACTTAACAACGCATTCGTAAAAATATTATGTGTAATAAAGTAGCCAATTACAGAATGTTCAGAATGAGAAACCTAGATTCTGACTCATAAATTTTTTGATACATTTCAAAACACTAGAGCTATTATTCCCTATATGTTCCTAAATATTACATTCATTATTAATGTCACTATATTACTAAATTTACCTCTCTTCCTTACATCTCCTAAAACTTATTTCTCTTTTGTACACACACCACCATAGCTGATAAAGTGCTTCAAATTATAGCTCTCATGTCTTTGATCTCACAACAATTCAGATTTCACTGAGGAAATATTTGGATCCAATATATCGGTAAATTGCGGAATGTGCTGCCCACTACAATAAATATCTCCTTATATGTGTATATATATATATATATATATTTTTTTTTTTACTTCCTTTCCTTGGCCGAGTGATTAGCACGCTACGCTACTGATCTAGGGGACCTGAATTCGAGCCCTAGGTAAGGTATTGCTTTTCTCCTGCTGTCCTGCCATCCTCACAGTTCTTCTACTACAACACATAAAAAGCAACAAGCTCGTGTCAAACCTCTCTAGCAAACAGCTGCTACAGGGGGTATTTATTTTTTTATTTACTTTTACTGTGGTATTTCCCCAATACTATTCTTCCTGCGTCAGAAACTTCTTTCTCGCTAGGTCATAGTTATGTAAAGAGTAAATGAAACACATTCATATCATATAAATATTAACTTTAATCACTTAATGCACAGATAACAGATTAGTAGTGATTGAAACTGCAACATTTTCCTATTCACGTGTAGCTTAGTGATTCTACACTCATTTGAAATGTAACCAAAAATATGTGTATCCAAACTAACAAAATTGTGTTCAGTGTTGCAAGTTGTTATCACACGCAGAGTTACAAAGTAATAAAACAGTGGTCTGAGATAAATGTTCACAGTTTACCAGGAAAAAAAAAACTACAGCGCAAGAGAAGTGTACCAATTCAGACATTTAAAAACCTTCTAGAAAGATGCTGAAGACACCCTAAATAATTTTCCTTCTATCACCCATTAAAGTATTCTGAAAAACTCCTGCTCCCTCCATTCCATTTCTTTTGCAACTCCTTATAGACATTTCCCTGTGAATGAATACTTATCAGATGTCATACGTTTATTTCAAATATGTTTCATAAAAATAAACATTAAATAAAACAATGAAAAAGGAACGCATCTAATTTATTTACTATGCTTACAAGTGTAAGGTAGGTTTCAGGAACCCGTTCAACACGTATCTTAATCATTTTATTTTCATGGTGTACATATCTTAAAATACATCCGTGAAGCAGTACTATAAAAACGTATGTGTCATGGGCTGTATTCAAAAAAATTTATACGTGTGCTTATTCTTTTATTGTTAATTGCATAGTCTTTAATCGGTGGTACATGCAATTGCAGGAGTGTGTAGTACGTAGTCTTCTGCTAAAAGTAGCCTTTTCCTGTTCAACCACAGGCCCTATTTTTTTTATTCAGGTAAAAGTGCTATATATACGAATGGCACACCTTAGTTTTCTACTATTAAACAATAATAACACTTAAAAAATAATTTCTAAAGTATTCCAACAAACACAAATTTTTCGTAAGAAACGAACGCAGCTAAAATTATGTGGTGCAGCTCACTGAGAGGTCCGATTGGTAAAATATTGAGAAACCGCGCGCGAAAAAATCCTGATTTCACTCATTCTTCCTCTTCTGGATGCTAAAGTTTACGTGTATCCTTCGTTACGAAGCTCTAAAACGAATTCACAGCAATGTCTGACACAGCTGCAGAGACGAGTGTTCCAGCTGCGATTTCGCCTAAAAAAAGAGGCAAGGGAAGTGTCGCAAAACCGAAAAAATCGAAGACTGCACCTTCTCATCCTAAAGTGTCAGAGATGGTGACTTCAGCGATCACTGCACTGAAGGAAAGAGGTGGATCGTCGTTGCAGGCTATCAAAAAATACATCGGCTCTCACTACAAGGTAGACATTGAACGTCTCTCTCCCTTCATCAAGAAATATCTAAAGACGGCTGTAGCCAGTGGGCAACTCGTTCAGACGAAAGGTAAAGGTGCAACTGGTTCTTTTAAGCTCAGTGCTACTGGTCAGAAGACGAAAGAAAAACCAATAAAAACCAAAAAGGCAAAGAGAGAAGGAACTCCAAAAAAACCAAAGACCACCAGTGTCGCGAAAAAAGTATCGAAGCCCAAAAGAACTGCTGATAAAAAGAAAACTGCTGCAGTAAAGAAGCCTTCCGCTGTTAAGAAAAGTAAACCTGCTAAAAGTCCAAAAAAACCGAAAGTGACCAAACCTAAAGCTCCTAAACCTAAAAAAACACCAGCTACGAAGAAAACTGGCCCAAAGAAAACTGGGAAGAAGTAAACTATAAATCAACACACCCAAAACAAAAGGCTCTTTTAAGAGCCACATATTGTGTAGAAAGGATGCCCGTTCGTACAAAATAAATTATCTAGTAAAGTGATATTTTCACTGCTCTCCTCATGTAGGACATATCACCGGAAGTAACTTTCGAAAACGTACAATATTCATTCAATAGAAACATTTAGTAACGAACATGGAGCAAAATTTTATTATATCTAAATTACGACAATTAAATTTTAAATAGACAATTAATATTGTTTGGTATACACAATTTTACTCCTGAAAAAGGTTAAGTTTTCTAACAGTGTAAAGCACTATAATGATAATAAAAAATAACCTATCGTATTCCATAGGTTAAAAGAAGCGTATTGTGCCAATAAGACGGGATATATACTTGTTTTATGGACAGTTCTTTTGTTTATGAAAATGTAGAAATTCGGAATGTACAATGCACTGTCGGTAATACATTAAATGCGTTATTAAACGCACAATTCGTTCGTATAACTAAAGTGACCATTACTTCCTCAGTAACCTGTAATACAAAAATAAATGATTAAAATAGCCTAGTTGATTAAGTTTCAGGTATACGATAATAAATTACCGGATAGAAGTACGATGGATAATCCTTTTGACACAATTTATTAGCCCTGAAAAGGGCTTTTTTTAATTTTTTTTTTTGGAAATCTCCTCTAGCCTCCAAATCCGTACAGGGTGCGTCCTTGTCGTTTTAGAGCATACACAACATCCATGGCGGTCACTGTCTTCCTCTTGGCATGCTCAGTGTAGGTGACTGCATCTCTGATCACGTTTTCAAGAAATACTTTGAGAACACCTCGTGTTTCTTCGTAGATGAGACCAGAAATTCTCTTAACACCACCTCGTCTAGCCAAACGCCGGATGGCAGGCTTCGTGATACCTTGGATATTATCGCGAAGAACTTTTCTGTGGCGTTTAGCACCACCTTTTCCTAAACCTTTGCCACCTTTTCCTCTGCCACTCATATTTAAAGCTAAAATAAAACTGTTCCGAAGCTGGCTGACCTTTCAAGAAGGCTACGCTTTAGAAAAGTGGAAATGACAACCTGATTTTCGAGAAAGTTGCACACTTCAATCGGACCACCGAGAAAGCTTGTGCGTGAAAAAATTCTTATTGGTCGCTTTCGGATCACACGATCACGATAGCATACAATTCTAAATTTCAAGCTTCGTATTAAAAGTTCCGTCTGATCACCGTTTTTCGTTTGGCATGTAAATTTTAAAATAAATTAATTAAAAGTTACATTACCTTGTCACGGAAAACAATATATCGGTGTATTCTACAAGCTGTTAATAGTCATTTAGGTAATTTTCTGTAATAACTGAATAAACCAATACGCTAACACCGCACTACTCACATGATTCTCATAGATGCCAATAATTCACAAGTTATTAATGAATCTTCCATTTATTGAGAAGTTACTAAAAAAAAATTTAAATTCGATATGACAAATTAATACTTTTAAACCTATGCCCACATCAAAACCAATATAAGGTTATTTCTTTCCTTATTCCAAATTATCCTCTACCAAAACATTTTTTAAGTACAACTGTTGAACTCTCTACACCACCACTTACATTTAAACCATTTAAATCAAAAAAATTTCTTCCAACTAAAGAATAAGTCGTATCAAAACATTTAATCTGAAGAAAAAGATGCACTTTCGACATTATAATACAGAACCATATCCAGCTACTTACTATCTACTTCAAATAGAGGAACCCTGCTAATCATATAAAAATCATCACCAACAACCAGATGCTTGGATTCCCACTAATAATTTTGACAAATTATCAACTTCTATTCCTACTATGCACTCCTGCCACTACAAATACTGCCAAATTCAAGTCATTCAACATCACAGACACTAGTACATATGACATTCACAACGCAGGAGAATAAAAAAAAAAATCATTAAGGCAATTCTTTCACCTATTCACCCTACTTAGGCCCACTTTCAAACATAAATTTCTACCACACCCCCTCAACCTACAACCCTCACCTCGCCACTCTGAAAACACGAATTGGTCATAAACAGGCTCACATAATCCCTTATGCCTCACTATAGGGGGGGGGGGGGAGTTCATGTTATCTAATATTCTTAAATTGACATGAAATACAGTTTGCACTGGACCCCTTCGACTCTACTTCACTGCATTCCACTTCATTATTATTGCAAATCTAAGTGTCTAACGATCATCTGCTAACCCCCTTATCCCTCAATTCACATCCCCATTAAATTAAAAGGCACTTTTAAAAAAAAACGATTTAAGACATTTAACAAAAAGCATCACTCCTCCCTCACCAAAAAATTCCCTTTTCTTCAGTTAATTCCGTTCAATAGAAGATTTGAAGAATATAAAAATTCTATCTAAGCCCCCAGTACACTTATTCCGACCCCTATTCATGTCTCTAGCCCCCCCCCCCCCCCCCCCCCCCCCCCCCCTCGTCCCTTGCCACCAAAATTTATAACCAATCAATCCGATACGTTAAAGTTACATTCCACCCTATTTCCTAGATACTTACGCTGCATAACTAATCACCACCACTGTCTAACACCTTTTATGACGTACCAGCTTCAGTTTGCTTTCTTTTTACTTCAATTTGCAAGGACTCTACGCGGCCTGCGAGCCATTAAGCCTAATCGCCGAAATGTGGGATAACCAGCACTTGACCGTCGTGGTCCCACCAGTCGGTGCTTACAGCGCCCAAAATTGATTTCTGCGATCGCACAAGATGATAATAGGGCCAAGGCTCCTTTCACAAAGTGATCTACGAAAAGATGAAGGAATGTTGAACACGAACATGTCTAAGGAAAGAATACATCATGCTTTAGGAATCTGCAAAATATTTCAAAAAAATTAATCTTCAACTACTTTCTACTGATAATTTATTAAACTTGCTTAATCCTTGAAATAGGAAATTTAATTTTCCTACTACTACTACTACAAACCTTCCTTAGAAAAACAAAGTTATGGAACAACAACTAACTGTTCGACTTTAAATAAAATATTTTTCTCTTCTTGACAACTTATTTGTTTGAAGTTTTAGGAAGTACCTCTTAGTATGAGGTAACGTTAATTAAGTACCCTTATAGCAAATTTAACCTAGTACTTACATCTGTTAATAAAATATTAAAAGTAAGTAACATCAAAAATTGAAAATTTATATTTTATACTCACTGTAACCTCTCATATCGGTCTACCTGCATTTCAAAATATTTATACCTCTTAAAATACGGAAAAAATCTCTTAAAATCTACATAAAACATCTTCTTCGGTTTACCGGAAGTACCGCATTTGCGAACAATTATTACACATTTACTTTATTTCAGTAACCGGAAGTGAATGACATTACGTCAGACTGCAGACGTATTGCTAGTATTATTGAAGAATCGAAATGGTTTATGTTCAACGCAAAGATCATATGAGACAGCTTCGGTTTAAGATATTAATTACCTGATATCTCGATATGTGAAGAACTTTTTTCGGTATTAGATGGAAAAATTATTAAGAAACTATAGCTATTAGGCGATTTAAAAGAATTTCTGAATTGGAATAACGTTTAATTTTGACCATGTAATGTGAGAGTTTCTCTTGAAAGGAGGCGGAAATGAACGTAAGTTATTAGTCTTCTAACTTATTAAAATATATTTTTTAATTTTCGTTCGTATATTAATTTTTCTTTACATTTAAGTTTTCCTTAAATAATTCAATGAGTATAAGATATAAACTTTATTCTAGTTATGGTTTTCTAACGTTGTAATTAAATTTGAGAAAAATAATTGAAGGAATAAGATATTTCTTGTACTTTTTGTGAAAGTATGTTTCTTTTTCTCTACTTTTCGCTGTAGGTATGTGGTGGTTACACAGACGGATGTTTTGTGTTTCACGGTCCTATTCGAGTTAATGTATCATTCTGTGTGATCTTAAGTCTACAGTAACGTTCTTTAACATGTATAATAAAAAATGTTAAGGAAGAATTTTAATTTCGAAGTTAATAATATGTTGAAATGTTATTCTACTTTTTAAGATTGTTTTCATGTAGTTATGGAATTTGGGACTTTAAATGGATTGAACTTGAACGAAGGAAGGAAGGAAGGAGGACGTGGGGGGGAGTAAGGGAGTAGGTGTAGACGGGGCTAAAAAAAAATCGACGAGTGCGTTGCTCGGGAGGGACAAGAAGTAGGGTAATTAAACGAGTGCGTTGCTCAGAGGGGAAAAAAAATTTTTTTCCCCTTCTCAATTCTTCACTGAGTCTTTTTTTTTTCCAGTAAATTACTATTGAGCTATTCTAGAGAAGAAAACCTGGTAGGACAGAGGGGGGGGGGTAATGAAATAAGTAATTTTTCCTGTGAGATTTGAAGACAGGATGTTCCATGTAGCAACACCTCCTCGTCCTCCTTTTTATTTTTTCAGGCCTACCACTTCTTAATTAGCTATGCTAATTTCTCACCTACCAAAAGGTAGCAAGAAACACATTGAAACTTGAAAACAATACCCCCCCCCCCCCCCCGTATATTTCAATGATTTCAAAAAAAAATTTTTTTTTCGAAATATTTGTATATTTTTTCCTTCCCCCCGCCCTCTCTCTCTCTGTCTTTAATATATAAATAGGCCTCATTCATAAATAAAAAAAAATTTTTTAAATGTGGGACTGTCGTAAACTATTTGCATGGATGGTAGATATTTTTTTTACTTTCTTCACTGACAAATATGTTGTATTAATTGCAATAATTTTTTCCTTTCTAGGTTTAATATTAATATGAAGAAAATGAAAATGTAAGTTCACATTGCACGTAGGAGAAGTCCCAAGGCAGTCGTAGCAGGACAGATGACAACACAGGTAAGTGTCGTCGTTACAAAGCAGTGGAGAGAGGTATCTGCGAGAGACATCGGCACAGTGCTGGGAAGGAATGGAAAATATGGTACAGTGGGCATTGGATAGCAGCTCGTCTCGTGGCCTGCGAACGAAATCGAGTTTTTTCCTCACAATTTTCAATGAATAGCTGTAATCCACTTTATAATATTTTGTGAAGTTATATTACTTTATTTCATATACAATTTCGAAGTTGGTAATTATATTTCTCATTCCCCAGTAGCAAGTACAGCCACAAGG
Organism: Ryuthela nishihirai; assembly: GCA_038380435.1. NCBI lineage: Eukaryota > Metazoa > Arthropoda > Arachnida > Araneae > Heptathelidae > Ryuthela > Ryuthela nishihirai. The sequence continues at coordinate 13,245 of JAWZYU010001385.1, forward strand.
CTCCCATTACATTTATTAAATATTCGATAGGTTTAGAAAAGGCATATTATCTTTGGTATGAATAAAATAATTGTTTCAGGTGGCCCACAGTCTTAGATAAGATTGCACTATCTACAATTATGTTGTCATGCTAAATTGTTCACTTGGGCATCATAACCCCCCAGCAAATAATGCCCGGATGGACTTTGCATGATGTATCAGTGACAGACCAGTAGTAATTAATGCAGTAAATTTTGACAGTGGTGCGAACCAAATAGATTTATCCAATAAAAAAGGTTGCTAATTTCTATGTGACTTCAGTGTACTTGTTTGAATTTGCACCTGTTCTGTATCTTTGGTAATTCTTCACATGACGTGGCCTGTGCAACTTTCAGCCTGAGATGGAAGTGCATTAATTTGCAACACGGAATGATTTTCTGGCAAAGGTAAGTGCAATAGGCATGAACGGAGAGTAATAAATCTTCCCTAGCTACTGCATATTATGTAACTGAAATATATTTAAGGACCTGTTGTATACATCCACCAGTAGCATCACAGATACTACCTAGATATTATCCTGTCACTGCATATGCAAATAACATCAGGTAATTTCCATAAGCCTCTCGGGTGAACCAAAGCTTCCTTTTTAGTACACAACTTTCCCAAATATTCACTCGCTGTAACCACAGAAAAAGAGAAAAACCGAAATGTCCAGTGCATAAATAACAAGTAATAAATACCCCCTCAAGCAGGCGCTTGCCACAGAGATCTGAGAGCAGCTGGCCAGTTTAATGTGCCAAACTTACCTGCAGCTGGACCTTAGATGCTCTCGGAAGCACACTAAGCACTCTGCCACACGACAGCTGCGAATTGTATCCTGAAATGAAATTTGCAATGTGGGTTGACAGTGTGCTTTTGCAACTACAAATAATATTTTTTTTTTTCTCCCTCGCTCACGAAGTGTCACAATACACTGAAAGCACTTTCGATCACACTATTTCGAGACTGTAACATTATTACTTCCATAACTAACAGTGCAATTGCCTGTCGTAAACCACGGTGCCCTACTCAAAAACTATAAATGAAACAAATAAGACTATTACTAGTATTTTGTACTGTATCAAACAACTTCTCAGTAATTTTTAAATACCACACCTGTCAGCATGTATTTCTGATGACCTAAGTTCTACATCCCCCCCCCCCAACAAAAAAAAAACTAAAATAGAAGTTTCTCAAACATAACTACACCTCTCGATATAAAAAAAAGGAAACCTCTCCTCGAATGATATCACTTATAAAGGACCATTTCCCTAATGCCAATACAAAGAAAATATCCACTATCAAAACTACATTCAGCGACCTAATTTTTAGCTGTATACAATGTAAAAATGCAGTTTTTTTTTTCTCGTGCACTTATCATTGAACACAATATACACCTTTCAGTAATTTCCTAAATGTCTTATAATTTGTTAAGTGTATAAATAACTCGATTGGTGCCAAGTTGTATATTTTTTTTTATTCCCTGAAAGAAAACACAATCCTTACGATCTGTTATTAGTAAAGAATGTTGTACATAAAATTTCATGCCACCCTTAGCGGAAAATATTAAATCTTTTATTTAAAAAAATTTATTCTTCGTTTATTTTATTTACCTAAACCTTACATGGAACTGACGGCTCATACCGAGAGAGTTCATTCTACGTCATACAGCTCACTAAGACGTCCGCATAACTAGCCTTACAATCCTGCACGGAGATATATAAATGAAATTTTTCTATCTTCCATTTTCTCACTTTTGATCATCCGTTTTCTCGTACAGTCAGATTTTAATTTCCAAACAGTTGAAAATGCCTCCTCAACCGTCAGGAAAAGCTGTCAAAAAAGCAGGAAAGGCACAAAAAGCCGTTCGTGCTGGCGATAAGAAGAAACGCAAGAAGAAGAGGAAAGAGAGCTTCAGTATCTACATATACAAAGTTCTAAAACAGGTCCCATCCGGATACTGGAATATCTAGCAAGGCCATGTCTATCATGAACAGCTTCGTAAACGATATCTTCGAACGAATTGCTGCTGAATCATCTAGATTGGCCCACTACAACAAACGTTCCACCATCACTAGTCGGGAGATTCAAACCGCCGTTCGTCTCTTGCTTCCCGGTGAACTCGCCAAACACGCCGTATCCGAAGGAACTAAGGCAGTTACCAAATACACCAGCTCAAAGTAAAAAAAAATAACACAACAAAAGGCCCTTTTTAGGGCCACATCAATGGCGTAGAAAGGATGCCTCTGTCGTACTGTATGAAAAAAAAAAAACACTCTTTCTCTTAATATTCCCTTCAGTGAAAAATACAATACTCCCGCGTTTTTAAAAAAATATATACGACCTCTTTCCCTGTTTCATTAACGAATTGACACGTCCAAATAGCTTATGAACTCTGACCAGCTGGCATCTATCAATATATCTATACAGAGAGGAAAAACGATAAATTTCTTTTTCTAGACCCTTTCGCCAATCTCGAAATTAAAATTTTTATCGTGATACGAGATCCTTTCTCGCTCTTGATGAACATAAAGCGAAAATACGTCACTTTAGATTTCCTATTACTCGACTTTAGTTTTAAAAACAGGTGTAAAAATTCGAGTTCAATACCATAAGTATGGCTCTGATAAATGTTTTAAATAAATAATTAACTAAATAATTGCTCGTGAATTGAAGAATCGCTTTAGGTTTAACTTATTTTTCAACCGCCATTGATACAAACCACGACGTCATCAACTTCCGACCAATGAGAGTAGAGGAATATTTCTATTGGCTCCACCAGAACTGCTCCTGGAACTGAATCCTCGAAATTTCACAAAATCGAAAAACGCTTAAATATATTTAGCATTCTGATTTTACGAAGAAATAAGCAACATGTCAGGCCGTGGAAAAGGTGGTAAAGTTAAGGGAAAGAGTAAGACTCGTTCTAGCAGAGCAGGACTGCAATTTCCAGTAGGAAGAATTCACAGATTGCTCAGAAAAGGAAATTACGCCGAGCGTGTTGGTGCTGGTGCGCCTGTTTACCTAGCCGCCGTTCTCGAGTACCTAGCAGCTGAAGTTCTCGAATTAGCTGGAAATGCAGCTCGTGACAATAAGAAAACTAGGATTATTCCTCGTCATCTTCAGCTCGCCATCCGTAACGACGAAGAATTGAACAAACTTCTGTCTGGAGTAACCATTGCTCAAGGTGGTGTACTGCCAAATATCCAAGCTGTCCTTCTGCCAAAGAAGACTGAAAAAAAAGCCTAAAACTCCACACGTCTACAAAAAATAACCAAAGGCCCTTTTTAGGGCCAACTACCTTTCGTAGGAAGGATGCTTTTATCGTACGATTGACGAATAACATCACAAAATTACCTAAAATCATTCACACACAAAAAAACATGCTCGTTTCCGGTCGTCTCTGACGTCATACGTCCCGACTACTGCTCTTTCCGTACCACAAATTGTACTTACAAAAGAAAACCAGGACAAAAAAACAAACTTGCATGCCAAAGACATGTGTTATTTGAGCAATGAGTACTCAATTGACCCGAAACTTTTTCGATTCCACGTTTTTAAAAAACAAATCGTTTTCTCATCCAATTTACGAAAAAAACGAAATGGACTGCCTTTCCAACTTAGGAAGGTCATTAATTTAAATCGATGTTAATCAAATCATTAACGATTTGTTATCACAATACCTCGCGTTAATAAGACCTATATTAAAAGATAGACGCCGTATTTATATAATCATTCACAAATCTTATTAAACATACACAACACATATTAAACGATATGGTAATCCTTCATCGATATATAATTGGCCCTAAAAAGGGCCTTTAGTGTTTTTGGAAGGAATTCAAGCTCTCTCTCCACGAATACGACGTGCTAACTGGATATCTTTAGGCATGATGGTCACTCGTTTAGCGTGAATGGCACACAAGTTCGTATCTTCAAACAGACCGACCAGATACGCTTCGCTCGCCTCCTGAAGTGCCATAACTGCAGAACTCTGGAAACGCAGATCGGTTTTAAAATCCTGAGCAATTTCTCGAACAAGACGCTGGAAAGGCAACTTGCGAATCAGCAACTCGGTAGACTTCTGATAGCGCCGAATTTCTCTCAGAGCTACTGTTCCAGGCCTATAACGATGGGGTTTCTTCACACCTCCAGTAGCAGGAGCACTTTTTCGGGCAGCTTTCGTAGCTAATTGCTTTCTTGGAGCCTTTCCTCCCGTCGATTTCCGAGCCGTTTGTTTGGTACGGGCCATTTTCACGAAATTAACAGTTCAGAAACTTAAAAACAAGCTAGATCTCTACAACTTTCGATAGAAATGCCACAAAACGGTTGAAAATTTCGGACACCGCGCGCGATTTTTAAGCACGTGCGTGCGGCGATTGGCTGAAACAGCCGAATTCTCATTGGTTGCTTTGCAAACGCTACAACAACCAACTAATCGTACCAAAATTCAAACAGAAAATGCCTACCACAAATGGCGAAATATAGTAAAAAAATTGCATACATTAAAAATACTACTTTATTACAAAACTATTAATTCTGGAATGAAATTTTAATACTTCTTATTAATCGCTCAACAATTATTCCTGTTCTAAATTTACAACCCCTTTTTCCCTCATCCAATAGCATAAATTTATACAAATGAGATACACCTACTTCTGCAAATTTCTAAATTAAACCTTGCAAAAAAAATTCGTCTAACACATTTCATTGATATATTTTTTTAATTCCACGTCTTTCTAAAAATTGTTAAAACACACAATCTAATACTTTAATACCTATTATTCCCCAACGACGACATAAATTTCAGCTTGCAAGATCGATTTCTCATACCTTTCAAGTAATTTCCCAATGTAGAAAGTGAAATAAAATAACACAATTAATGCAAATATAATATATTCCAAACTGAAATTCATATTAATATTATGTGCAGAATAAACAATTAGATATCTCACCATTACTTCACTCTCTCTCTCACACACACTTTAAAATATTCTATTTTATAATTTACCAGAATATTCAACCATAATTTTCAGCTATAGTCAAATAATCAATCAGAATTCGTATTTCCTTCTGCTTCTACAATGTACATAAAATTGAAGAATACACATACCACATATAACCACAAACACATACATTTTTTATTTATTATAATTATTATTCCCAAATTTCTAGGCAACCATTTTTTTCCACATCTCTAACATACTGCAACAGGTGTATTAAAACAACAGAGATAAAAAATTTGTTTTAATATACCTTTATCAAAAAGATATCGCCATTCCAATCTTATTTCATTAATTTAATCTCTTATGTTTTTTAGGCAAAACCTATGTCATAGAATTGCTTCATTTCATAACTTCTCTTAGGTTTCGTGTTGAAGATCAATAACTATGTCTCCCTACCTAATAAACATTCAACTCATGACCTATGTGGCACCTTAAAAAACTTTTAGGAATTATATTGTTCACAAATCTGACAGAATATTAATTTCTATTGCTAATATCTAGCATATTAGTATACAAATCATTCACATTAAAATTACAACAGCAATGCAATTTTTCAGTACATTCAAATTTTGTAGCACCTCTCTAAACTGATTTACTGTATAACCACATTTCTAAAACAGTATTCAAAGGGACATGCAATGAAAATTGAATGCCTATCAGATGTCATTGACACAAAAGCTAAAATTCCTACCACATAATACAACCATTCACAAAATTTTTCAGTTTTACACTTGCACAAAAACTACTTCGACTTCATATCTTTGACTTTCCATAAATAGTTTTCTATATGTGAGTACCACATCCACCTGTTCGAAAACAACAAAATGGTTACTCTCACATAATATCAGTGTGAAATTATACAACTTGCTCATGTTTGAAGAAAAATGAAGCAAACTTTAATAAAAACATTGCTTCACAAACTCGTAACTCTCTAAAACATTCTCACTGAAAACCTGCAACACACACACACACACACAAACTATACAAATCCATTTCCTACGAAATTAAAAAAACATTTCCCATCTAACTGTTGTCAGCTTTATGTATCTCTTTGAATACTCTGCTGAAACACCTCATCACACAATCAGTATTGCACCAGTCTTGCTAGTTTCCTAAGTTGGATAATGTGTATTTCACTGCTGACATTTGTCTCCACCTTCTCTTACAAAGCACATAAACAATCCAGAAATGTCAGACATACCCTGCACATAATTCAATTTAAATACTATATGAAATACAGCATACAGAACTAGAACTGTAATCTACACCCAACCTTGCTTAGCCACTGTGGTCCTTCCAATGTTCCCAATGATCCCATTCTGTTAATAAGAGTTATTTCAATTCATCCCATTAGTCCATTGTTAGTATTTATTTTAGGAATATCAACCATTCTCACCTAATCTCTCAAATCAAAACAGCAGTTGTTATTACCATATATATTCACACTTTGCACAGACATATCCTATTTCATACCACAGAATATTCATACTTCCTCTTTCAGAATACTGAATAATGAATCTTAGAACTGCACCATAGAAACACTCTGAAAATACAACAAATGAACCAATTCCACATTGCAACATTTCTTCTACGCTCAAATGGTCAACATCTCGAAAGAAATTTTTCCCATATCAGAAAAAAAAAATTCTCTATTACAATATCGTACACAACTAACCCAAATCACTAACATTGCATATGTACTAATAATACATAACTGAGAACCAGCTGTTTAACCTCATATTATACAATTATTTTCACTAAAAGAAATAACCGGTGACATATTTTAATCAAAGGAACAAAAAATTACTTTTACGCCACTTAAACGATTTCCTTTCATTGAAGACTTCAACTAATACTATATTTAATTACAGTAATCGGTATGCAAACTCAATTTGCAGGAGAAAAGGGTTAGCTTAATAGAATATACCTACAAATTATACTTTCAGTACCTTCTCAGAACATGCATTACTTATCACGCTACTAAACATGATGGGAGGGGGGGCAGCAGATGTCAACCACCACATAAAACAGGAAAGCACTTAGATTTTATCTTCAAATAAACAGCCACCACAAAACTACAGTAAAACACTAATAGTTTTCACAGCATACTATGACTTTCAAATATCCAAATTAGAACATTCACTTTTTATAAACCAACTTGAACATAAGAAAATCTTATTACTAGGCATAGGACTACTTATAAAACTCATTCTGTACTATTACACAGTTATATGACTCTAAAAAGTTGAAAGATAAAACATTTGCTTTCATTGCTATTAGAATAATGAGTACAACATTATAACATTAGATGCTTTCCACAAAGTCATATCTAATTTTCCTTCCTTCTAACTTTTAATTCATGATTCCACAAACTTAGAACAATAGTTTCATACTACTCAAAGTTTCAATAAAAACTGAACTCTATCACTTTTCAACCTGTCACTGTTATCTACAACCCTTGAGACTCCTGAAAGCCCTTTTTCTGCAACATTCACTCAACTTCAAACTAAAATAAGCTGTAATTCTGCAATATTCATTGACATCTATTTCACACACAGCATTCTCTTCCTGTTGAACACATAGCCATGCAATTACACACAAATAGTAACTAACTGTATTTCAAAATATCACTCTACATTAATTTATCTAATACCCTACCCTCTACACTTAACAACGCATTCGTAAAAATATTATGTGTAATAAAGTAGCCAATTACAGAATGTTCAGAATGAGAAACCTAGATTCTGACTCATAAATTTTTTGATACATTTCAAAACACTAGAGCTATTATTCCCTATATGTTCCTAAATATTACATTCATTATTAATGTCACTATATTACTAAATTTACCTCTCTTCCTTACATCTCCTAAAACTTATTTCTCTTTTGTACACACACCACCATAGCTGATAAAGTGCTTCAAATTATAGCTCTCATGTCTTTGATCTCACAACAATTCAGATTTCACTGAGGAAATATTTGGATCCAATATATCGGTAAATTGCGGAATGTGCTGCCCACTACAATAAATATCTCCTTATATGTGTATATATATATATATATATATTTTTTTTTTTACTTCCTTTCCTTGGCCGAGTGATTAGCACGCTACGCTACTGATCTAGGGGACCTGAATTCGAGCCCTAGGTAAGGTATTGCTTTTCTCCTGCTGTCCTGCCATCCTCACAGTTCTTCTACTACAACACATAAAAAGCAACAAGCTCGTGTCAAACCTCTCTAGCAAACAGCTGCTACAGGGGGTATTTATTTTTTTATTTACTTTTACTGTGGTATTTCCCCAATACTATTCTTCCTGCGTCAGAAACTTCTTTCTCGCTAGGTCATAGTTATGTAAAGAGTAAATGAAACACATTCATATCATATAAATATTAACTTTAATCACTTAATGCACAGATAACAGATTAGTAGTGATTGAAACTGCAACATTTTCCTATTCACGTGTAGCTTAGTGATTCTACACTCATTTGAAATGTAACCAAAAATATGTGTATCCAAACTAACAAAATTGTGTTCAGTGTTGCAAGTTGTTATCACACGCAGAGTTACAAAGTAATAAAACAGTGGTCTGAGATAAATGTTCACAGTTTACCAGGAAAAAAAAAACTACAGCGCAAGAGAAGTGTACCAATTCAGACATTTAAAAACCTTCTAGAAAGATGCTGAAGACACCCTAAATAATTTTCCTTCTATCACCCATTAAAGTATTCTGAAAAACTCCTGCTCCCTCCATTCCATTTCTTTTGCAACTCCTTATAGACATTTCCCTGTGAATGAATACTTATCAGATGTCATACGTTTATTTCAAATATGTTTCATAAAAATAAACATTAAATAAAACAATGAAAAAGGAACGCATCTAATTTATTTACTATGCTTACAAGTGTAAGGTAGGTTTCAGGAACCCGTTCAACACGTATCTTAATCATTTTATTTTCATGGTGTACATATCTTAAAATACATCCGTGAAGCAGTACTATAAAAACGTATGTGTCATGGGCTGTATTCAAAAAAATTTATACGTGTGCTTATTCTTTTATTGTTAATTGCATAGTCTTTAATCGGTGGTACATGCAATTGCAGGAGTGTGTAGTACGTAGTCTTCTGCTAAAAGTAGCCTTTTCCTGTTCAACCACAGGCCCTATTTTTTTTATTCAGGTAAAAGTGCTATATATACGAATGGCACACCTTAGTTTTCTACTATTAAACAATAATAACACTTAAAAAATAATTTCTAAAGTATTCCAACAAACACAAATTTTTCGTAAGAAACGAACGCAGCTAAAATTATGTGGTGCAGCTCACTGAGAGGTCCGATTGGTAAAATATTGAGAAACCGCGCGCGAAAAAATCCTGATTTCACTCATTCTTCCTCTTCTGGATGCTAAAGTTTACGTGTATCCTTCGTTACGAAGCTCTAAAACGAATTCACAGCAATGTCTGACACAGCTGCAGAGACGAGTGTTCCAGCTGCGATTTCGCCTAAAAAAAGAGGCAAGGGAAGTGTCGCAAAACCGAAAAAATCGAAGACTGCACCTTCTCATCCTAAAGTGTCAGAGATGGTGACTTCAGCGATCACTGCACTGAAGGAAAGAGGTGGATCGTCGTTGCAGGCTATCAAAAAATACATCGGCTCTCACTACAAGGTAGACATTGAACGTCTCTCTCCCTTCATCAAGAAATATCTAAAGACGGCTGTAGCCAGTGGGCAACTCGTTCAGACGAAAGGTAAAGGTGCAACTGGTTCTTTTAAGCTCAGTGCTACTGGTCAGAAGACGAAAGAAAAACCAATAAAAACCAAAAAGGCAAAGAGAGAAGGAACTCCAAAAAAACCAAAGACCACCAGTGTCGCGAAAAAAGTATCGAAGCCCAAAAGAACTGCTGATAAAAAGAAAACTGCTGCAGTAAAGAAGCCTTCCGCTGTTAAGAAAAGTAAACCTGCTAAAAGTCCAAAAAAACCGAAAGTGACCAAACCTAAAGCTCCTAAACCTAAAAAAACACCAGCTACGAAGAAAACTGGCCCAAAGAAAACTGGGAAGAAGTAAACTATAAATCAACACACCCAAAACAAAAGGCTCTTTTAAGAGCCACATATTGTGTAGAAAGGATGCCCGTTCGTACAAAATAAATTATCTAGTAAAGTGATATTTTCACTGCTCTCCTCATGTAGGACATATCACCGGAAGTAACTTTCGAAAACGTACAATATTCATTCAATAGAAACATTTAGTAACGAACATGGAGCAAAATTTTATTATATCTAAATTACGACAATTAAATTTTAAATAGACAATTAATATTGTTTGGTATACACAATTTTACTCCTGAAAAAGGTTAAGTTTTCTAACAGTGTAAAGCACTATAATGATAATAAAAAATAACCTATCGTATTCCATAGGTTAAAAGAAGCGTATTGTGCCAATAAGACGGGATATATACTTGTTTTATGGACAGTTCTTTTGTTTATGAAAATGTAGAAATTCGGAATGTACAATGCACTGTCGGTAATACATTAAATGCGTTATTAAACGCACAATTCGTTCGTATAACTAAAGTGACCATTACTTCCTCAGTAACCTGTAATACAAAAATAAATGATTAAAATAGCCTAGTTGATTAAGTTTCAGGTATACGATAATAAATTACCGGATAGAAGTACGATGGATAATCCTTTTGACACAATTTATTAGCCCTGAAAAGGGCTTTTTTTAATTTTTTTTTTTGGAAATCTCCTCTAGCCTCCAAATCCGTACAGGGTGCGTCCTTGTCGTTTTAGAGCATACACAACATCCATGGCGGTCACTGTCTTCCTCTTGGCATGCTCAGTGTAGGTGACTGCATCTCTGATCACGTTTTCAAGAAATACTTTGAGAACACCTCGTGTTTCTTCGTAGATGAGACCAGAAATTCTCTTAACACCACCTCGTCTAGCCAAACGCCGGATGGCAGGCTTCGTGATACCTTGGATATTATCGCGAAGAACTTTTCTGTGGCGTTTAGCACCACCTTTTCCTAAACCTTTGCCACCTTTTCCTCTGCCACTCATATTTAAAGCTAAAATAAAACTGTTCCGAAGCTGGCTGACCTTTCAAGAAGGCTACGCTTTAGAAAAGTGGAAATGACAACCTGATTTTCGAGAAAGTTGCACACTTCAATCGGACCACCGAGAAAGCTTGTGCGTGAAAAAATTCTTATTGGTCGCTTTCGGATCACACGATCACGATAGCATACAATTCTAAATTTCAAGCTTCGTATTAAAAGTTCCGTCTGATCACCGTTTTTCGTTTGGCATGTAAATTTTAAAATAAATTAATTAAAAGTTACATTACCTTGTCACGGAAAACAATATATCGGTGTATTCTACAAGCTGTTAATAGTCATTTAGGTAATTTTCTGTAATAACTGAATAAACCAATACGCTAACACCGCACTACTCACATGATTCTCATAGATGCCAATAATTCACAAGTTATTAATGAATCTTCCATTTATTGAGAAGTTACTAAAAAAAAATTTAAATTCGATATGACAAATTAATACTTTTAAACCTATGCCCACATCAAAACCAATATAAGGTTATTTCTTTCCTTATTCCAAATTATCCTCTACCAAAACATTTTTTAAGTACAACTGTTGAACTCTCTACACCACCACTTACATTTAAACCATTTAAATCAAAAAAATTTCTTCCAACTAAAGAATAAGTCGTATCAAAACATTTAATCTGAAGAAAAAGATGCACTTTCGACATTATAATACAGAACCATATCCAGCTACTTACTATCTACTTCAAATAGAGGAACCCTGCTAATCATATAAAAATCATCACCAACAACCAGATGCTTGGATTCCCACTAATAATTTTGACAAATTATCAACTTCTATTCCTACTATGCACTCCTGCCACTACAAATACTGCCAAATTCAAGTCATTCAACATCACAGACACTAGTACATATGACATTCACAACGCAGGAGAATAAAAAAAAAAATCATTAAGGCAATTCTTTCACCTATTCACCCTACTTAGGCCCACTTTCAAACATAAATTTCTACCACACCCCCTCAACCTACAACCCTCACCTCGCCACTCTGAAAACACGAATTGGTCATAAACAGGCTCACATAATCCCTTATGCCTCACTATAGGGGGGGGGGGGGGAGTTCATGTTATCTAATATTCTTAAATTGACATGAAATACAGTTTGCACTGGACCCCTTCGACTCTACTTCACTGCATTCCACTTCATTATTATTGCAAATCTAAGTGTCTAACGATCATCTGCTAACCCCCTTATCCCTCAATTCACATCCCCATTAAATTAAAAGGCACTTTTAAAAAAAAACGATTTAAGACATTTAACAAAAAGCATCACTCCTCCCTCACCAAAAAATTCCCTTTTCTTCAGTTAATTCCGTTCAATAGAAGATTTGAAGAATATAAAAATTCTATCTAAGCCCCCAGTACACTTATTCCGACCCCTATTCATGTCTCTAGCCCCCCCCCCCCCCCCCCCCCCCCCCCCCTCGTCCCTTGCCACCAAAATTTATAACCAATCAATCCGATACGTTAAAGTTACATTCCACCCTATTTCCTAGATACTTACGCTGCATAACTAATCACCACCACTGTCTAACACCTTTTATGACGTACCAGCTTCAGTTTGCTTTCTTTTTACTTCAATTTGCAAGGACTCTACGCGGCCTGCGAGCCATTAAGCCTAATCGCCGAAATGTGGGATAACCAGCACTTGACCGTCGTGGTCCCACCAGTCGGTGCTTACAGCGCCCAAAATTGATTTCTGCGATCGCACAAGATGATAATAGGGCCAAGGCTCCTTTCACAAAGTGATCTACGAAAAGATGAAGGAATGTTGAACACGAACATGTCTAAGGAAAGAATACATCATGCTTTAGGAATCTGCAAAATATTTCAAAAAAATTAATCTTCAACTACTTTCTACTGATAATTTATTAAACTTGCTTAATCCTTGAAATAGGAAATTTAATTTTCCTACTACTACTACTACAAACCTTCCTTAGAAAAACAAAGTTATGGAACAACAACTAACTGTTCGACTTTAAATAAAATATTTTTCTCTTCTTGACAACTTATTTGTTTGAAGTTTTAGGAAGTACCTCTTAGTATGAGGTAACGTTAATTAAGTACCCTTATAGCAAATTTAACCTAGTACTTACATCTGTTAATAAAATATTAAAAGTAAGTAACATCAAAAATTGAAAATTTATATTTTATACTCACTGTAACCTCTCATATCGGTCTACCTGCATTTCAAAATATTTATACCTCTTAAAATACGGAAAAAATCTCTTAAAATCTACATAAAACATCTTCTTCGGTTTACCGGAAGTACCAGCATTTGCGAACAATTATTACACATTTACTTTATTTCAGTAACCGGAAGTGAATGACATTACGTCAGACTGCAGACGTATTGCTAGTATTATTGAAGAATCGAAATGGTTTATGTTCAACGCAAAGATCATATGAGACAGCTTCGGTTTAAGATATTAATTACCTGATATCTCGATATGTGAAGAACTTTTTTCGGTATTAGATGGAAAAATTATTAAGAAACTATAGCTATTAGGCGATTTAAAAGAATTTCTGAATTGGAATAACGTTTAATTTTGACCATGTAATGTGAGAGTTTCTCTTGAAAGGAGGCGGAAATGAACGTAAGTTATTAGTCTTCTAACTTATTAAAATATATTTTTTAATTTTCGTTCGTATATTAATTTTTCTTTACATTTAAGTTTTCCTTAAATAATTCAATGAGTATAAGATATAAACTTTATTCTAGTTATGGTTTTCTAACGTTGTAATTAAATTTGAGAAAAATAATTGAAGGAATAAGATATTTCTTGTACTTTTTGTGAAAGTATGTTTCTTTTTCTCTACTTTTCGCTGTAGGTATGTGGTGGTTACACAGACGGATGTTTTGTGTTTCACGGTCCTATTCGAGTTAATGTATCATTCTGTGTGATCTTAAGTCTACAGTAACGTTCTTTAACATGTATAATAAAAAATGTTAAGGAAGAATTTTAATTTCGAAGTTAATAATATGTTGAAATGTTATTCTACTTTTTAAGATTGTTTTCATGTAGTTATGGAATTTGGGACTTTAAATGGATTGAACTTGAACGAAGGAAGGAAGGAAGGAGGACGTGGGGGGGAGTAAGGGAGTAGGTGTAGACGGGGCTAAAAAAAAATCGACGAGTGCGTTGCTCGGGAGGGACAAGAAGTAGGGTAATTAAACGAGTGCGTTGCTCAGAGGGGAAAAAAAATTTTTTTCCCCTTCTCAATTCTTCACTGAGTCTTTTTTTTTTCCAGTAAATTACTATTGAGCTATTCTAGAGAAGAAAACCTGGTAGGACAGAGGGGGGGGGGTAATGAAATAAGTAATTTTTCCTGTGAGATTTGAAGACAGGATGTTCCATGTAGCAACACCTCCTCGTCCTCCTTTTTATTTTTTCAGGCCTACCACTTCTTAATTAGCTATGCTAATTTCTCACCTACCAAAAGGTAGCAAGAAACACATTGAAACTTGAAAACAATACCCCCCCCCCCCCCCCCGTATATTTCAATGATTTCAAAAAAAAATTTTTTTTTCGAAATATTTGTATATTTTTTCCTTCCCCCCGCCCTCTCTCTCTCTGTCTTTAATATATAAATAGGCCTCATTCATAAATAAAAAAAAATTTTTTAAATGTGGGACTGTCGTAAACTATTTGCATGGATGGTAGATATTTTTTTTACTTTCTTCACTGACAAATATGTTGTATTAATTGCAATAATTTTTTCCTTTCTAGGTTTAATATTAATATGAAGAAAATGAAAATGTAAGTTCACATTGCACGTAGGAGAAGTCCCAAGGCAGTCGTAGCAGGACAGATGACAACACAGGTAAGTGTCGTCGTTACAAAGCAGTGGAGAGAGGTATCTGCGAGAGACATCGGCACAGTGCTGGGAAGGAATGGAAAATATGGTACAGTGGGCATTGGATAGCAGCTCGTCTCGTGGCCTGCGAACGAAATCGAGTTTTTTCCTCACAATTTTCAATGAATAGCTGTAATCCACTTTATAATATTTTGTGAAGTTATATTACTTTATTTCATATACAATTTCGAAGTTGGTAATTATATTTCTCATTCCCCAGTAGCAAGTACAGCCACAAGGCTCCCATTACATTTATTAAATATTCGATAAGGTTTAGAAAAGGCATATTATCTTTGGTATGAATAAAATAATTGTTTCAGGTGGCCCACAGTCTTAGATAAGATTGCACTATCTACAATTATGTTGTCATGCTAAATTGTTCACTTGGGCATCATAACCCCCCAGCAAATAATGCCCGGATGGACTTTGCATGATGTATCAGTGACAGACCAGTAGTAATTAATGCAGTAAATTTTGACAGTGGTGCGAACCAAATAGATTTATCCAATAAAAAAGGTTGCTAATTTCTATGTGACTTCAGTGTACTTGTTTGAATTTGCACCTGTTCTGTATCTTTGGTAATTCTTCACATGACGTGGCCTGTGCAACTTTCAGCCTGAGATGGAAGTGCATTAATTTGCAACACGGAATGATTTTCTGGCAAAGGTAAGTGCAATAGGCATGAACGGAGAGTAATAAATCTTCCCTAGCTACTGCATATTATGTAACTGAAATATATTTAAGGACCTGTTGTATACATCCACCAGTAGCATCACAGATACTACCTAGATATTATCCTGTCACTGCATATGCAAATAACATCAGGTAATTTCCATAAGCCTCTCGGGTGAACCAAAGCTTCCTTTTTAGTACACAACTTTCCCAAATATTCACTCGCTGTAACCACAGAAAAAGAGAAAAACCGAAATGTCCAGTGCATAAATAACAAGTAATAAATACCCCCTCAAGCAGGCGCTTGCCACAGAGATCTGAGAGCAGCTGGCCAGTTTAATGTGCCAAACTTACCTGCAGCTGGACCTTAGATGCTCTCGGAAGCACACTAAGCACTCTGCCACACGACAGCTGCGAATTGTATCCTGAAATGAAATTTGCAATGTGGGTTGACAGTGTGCTTTTGCAACTACAAATAATATTTTTTTTTTTCTCCCTCGCTCACGAAGTGTCACAATACACTGAAAGCACTTTCGATCACACTATTTCGAGACTGTAACATTATTACTTCCATAACTAACAGTGCAATTGCCTGTCGTAAACCACGGTGCCCTACTCAAAAACTATAAATGAAACAAATAAGACTATTACTAGTATTTTGTACTGTATCAAACAACTTCTCAGTAATTTTTAAATACCACACCTGTCAGCATGTATTTCTGATGACCTAAGTTCTACATCCCCCCCCCCCAACAAAAAAAAAACTAAAATAGAAGTTTCTCAAACATAACTACACCTCTCGATATAAAAAAAAGGAAACCTCTCCTCGAATGATATCACTTATAAAGGACCATTTCCCTAATGCCAATACAAAAAAATATCCACTATCAAAACTACATTCAGCGACCTAATTTTTAGCTGTATACAATGTAAAAATGCAGTTTTTTTTTTCTCGTGCACTTATCATTGAACACAATATACACCTTTCAGTAATTTCCTAAA